>PTEX01000019.1:3275261-3328497 GCA_003342815.1 Eudromia elegans
ATTCATGTGTTTTGCAACCCCAAATGTTTTCAAAAAAAAAAAAAAACAAACAAACAAAAAAAAAAAAAACCCAAAACAAAACAAGCACCACAACAGTTATTGTTAGCAGCTTGTTTTATAGCAATCATGTGTTGGTCTCAATTAAGTGTTCCTGCGCTGGGTAGACACCACACCATGGAGCAGTTCCTGTTTAGCAAGGCAGAAATAAACTAGATAGATCAAAAAGCAAACATCTTGGTATAACTCCTAGCAGGGAGACAAATGTGGAACAAATACAAGCAATGAACAGAGGCCCTCTGAATCTCAGGGTAGGAGACTGGACTTCATCTACGTTTGCAAAGCCATGTTGCAAGCTAGGACATTAAGACATTAATCATTATTAGCCCTTTCAGAAATGACTGTCAAGAAAGCAGATCCAATAATGTTGGCTTTCCACTGCCTCCCCTGTTACCAGTGGTAGCCTTTTGTAATAGGTTTATCCATTGCTTTGAGAGGCAGCTCTGTCAGGCAGCTGTTGTTTTACCCAGAGAAAGGACCGTTCTTGTAGAGTAATAATTTGTTTACCGATACCCATAACATTTTACGATCACTTTCATAAAACTCCCACTTTCTGGCAGCCATTCTTACCCAATAAAGCATGCAAGGGAGGGAAGTAGAGGAAAGAAGGCTTTTTCTAGCCATCACCAGAGCCCTTGAGATGGAGTAAAGACTTCAGTACTGAGGACAGACTCAGAAGCAGGTAGAAGTTCACTTCCATGATTTTGCCTATAGCAGTTTTATTTACTCTGATTTAGTTTATTCTACTTAAATTTCCTGATCTCTGGAGAAGTGTCTCAGCCTCTTTTCCCCTCTGTATTTTTTTTTCTTTTAGTTTTAAGTGCAGGCTCTGACACGTCTTTCCAAGGTGGTTTAAGACTTTCTTTGTGCCATCTCTCCTCCTCCACACTATGTACAAAGTTTGACATAATCCAGACAGAGCCTATACGTCACCACTCACTGTTTGACAGCCTGCCCCCTGAGTTCAACCCTATTTTATCAGCAGTTGAAGCTAAGAAATAAGGCTGKGTACTGAAGCTGATATGTCTCCCGTTTGCCTTCCAGTTCTGCTCGGGAGGTGATCCTGTCTGGCAGGAGAGTGAGCACAATAACACCTTAAATCACCCTGGGAGCCAAACATAGGTTGCCTGTCTGAGATCTCAGATCCCTCTCTCTGGCTCCCTGCTGCACAGTAACTTTCTGGCATTTTAGAATTTTCTTCTTTCTCCGACATCCCTCAGGGAGGCTAATTTCATGGCTCAGTGCATCTCCACTGTCCAGATTATTGTTTTCTGCTTCTGGATACTCAGCCTGAATTTTCCTCTTAAACTAACCCCATTTGTTACTTGCATGATTAAACTAAGTGGATGAGCCTGTGAATATGCGTTACTTGAAAACCCTCCAGTTTTGAAGAGTGTGGGTTTGTGATCTACGTTTGACTCGGAGCATGTTTTTTTCTTTTTAARTTCTCTCACATTATGGTAATGAATCATAAAAGTTAAAAATAATCGAAATCTCTCTGTATATATGTATGAGCATCTAGTAAGGGAAAAGAAATCATGCACAGCTCATTGCGGAGGTGAATTGGGAATCCCTAGAATAAATGTTTTCACGTTTGTCACGTTTGTATTATAGGCCATCTTCTGGCATTTCAGTGATAGCACAGAGGAATTGAAACCCTGTGTTCTTAAACAAAATCATATATTAGCTACCACACAGTCCATAATTAGCTACCACAGAAAGAATTTAAGTATAGAAAAATATGCTATTTATTGTACTCAGCTGTTAGAAGAATCCAACACCTATTCATCATGGTGTTTCTTTCTTACTCAGTGCCTCATAACCCACTCTTTAGTTGGATGAAGGGAAAAACTGAAAAAAATGAAAACCTTCTTCTAATCCCTGACATAAGGTTCAACAGGCTCTGCTTGAGAAAAATAAAAACAATTAAGTAAATGATTCGTGCTTTTATGACCATATTTCTGAACGTAAGTAATCCTGGAAAAGAGGGTACTAAGACAGTTCTTTTATATTTATGTCCTGAGGTGGGGTCTTCTCTAAATGGAGAGTTCTTTGGAGTTTCCTGTGGTTTAGACTTACAGGTTGGCATTGTTCACCCAGGAGTTATTAGTAAATTCATTTTACATACTCAGTTTTTCTCGTAGATCCTGTAGGAACTCATTATGTTAGATATCATGTAGGCACCATGTAAGCAATAGATCTAATTAAGGTTAATAAGCTCAATTTTATAAATGAGCATTTTTCAGGGCATCTGTAATTTTTCTACATTTAGCCATCTCATTTTTTAAAATGCCAGAAAAACAGTTTTAAAAAGTGCAAATTAAACTTCCTGCCTGTATGAAGATCATTGATACCACAGAGAAGTAGGACTAATTTAGACCTTAATTGAACTTAAAAAATAATTGATTTTCCAGTGATGTTTGGTATGAATATTCTGTCCTTAATTTAACACAGTAGAAATCTAGCCAAAATCTTTATGCATTCAAATATTAACAGTTATTAAAAGAAAAGTTAGGAATATTTGTTCTTATTTGTGTTGTGTCAGCAAACTGTGATATACAAGTGCTGTGAGTACAGAAGTTATGTCTTGAAGGATTAAATAGTTGGGGTCCTAATCCATAATCATACATCAGTATGTACTTATGTCCTTATGAAACCCAAATCCTTGAATATATGTTTTTCAATGGGACATAGTATACTTATCCTGCCAGTGGGACGGCAGGATAGTGATGCTGTGACATTGTCACTGGTCTTCCTACTTATGTCCATGTTTCTACTTATGTCCAGAGGTGCTTATGATTAGGGGTGTCTTGAAATCTATAAATATTTCTAAAAATTAATGTGGCTTTGGTAATTAGTCAAAATAGGTAATAATTTTTTCTCAAGATTGACATGTTCACAAATGTTGTGTGCTAGATCTAATTTCATTTAAATTTCCTCTGAGAAGAGAATGAAAACAGTATTTCCCAAAAGCTCCAGTCTAGCTTTYTTTTTAATGTGTTCTGTTTTCCTCGAGTTTCTCATAAGTGAAAAATAAATGTGTTTTCTTCAGAATTTACATGCCTACAAGTGAAMTTCTTTCCTTGTAACTTATGTAAGAGGCCATTTCTCCTATTGAACCTGCATGAAAAATATCTCACATTTCACGAAAACTCATTAAATGTTTTTTGCAAGACAAAATCTAAGCARTAGAATGTAATATAAGGATTTTACTTAACAGGACAATATGTACTTCCTTTAGGCCTTTTTTTTTTGCATRCTTGTAAAATAATAAAATGAGATGTACAAAGTAACAAAAGGGTAAGAACAATAAAATAGATGCTGAGATGACAAGGCCTGATTCTTCAAAGGATAAAAGAAGAATATTTTTCTCCTGATATTAGTATTTCAGATTGGCACTACTTTAAATCCTTTCTTAATATTATTCCAATTTGGTGTTATTTGTCAAGTATTATATTATTAGCCACACTTCCATTAGAAATGAAATTAAATCAAGATATCAAACAAACTAAGCATCAGTAAAAAATCTATGTAAAGATCAACATAGAATCTACAGGAAAAAAAAATGTCTTTTACATTTAAATAAACTAAAAAAAATATGTTCTGATAGGTACATTCTGTAATTGAATACGTTCTGCGTAATTAACAAAGAAAAAAAGCTAATTTTGTGCAATGTCTGTAGGAGGTGCAGAACAGTGCCCAGGAAGGAAGGAAAGGGAAGCTGAGGTTGGAATCAGGGCAGTCCAGGGGACAGAACTGTGGAGTAMAACTGAGACAGGCCTCCAGATCCGTGCTGGGCACATTATGCTGGCTCCGGATGCCCTGGAGTAACAGCAGTGTATGAGGTACCTTCTCACTTCAGTCATTCTCTCTCTCTCTCTGCTTGGCTTCCAASTGCTGTTAGTTGGTGTTCAGAAGACAACAGTTCCCTGTTGTGGCTCTCAAATTTTCTCCCACACGTATGTGAACATTTGCAAAACCACTTCATGCCACGTGGGGCCTTATCAAGGTTATGATGTGAGTAGGATCACATTCGCTCTGCCTCATTCTCGCAGAGAGCCACAGTGATACCTCCTTTCCTCACCATTTGACAACTTCATTTAAAATCTTGGCTTCATTGCAAGTCCATGGCAAGATTCCCACTGGATATTGAGAGAATATTTTGTCACTACTGATTACAAAATTGTTAGGTGATGGAGAAGGAGAGTTAATCTTAGCCTAGTGCTGCAGTAATCCATGTAATGACAGATYGGCTTGTGCATAGGCTAGAGACCACTGCCTCTTTCTGGGGACTGGAATAATTGGCATGTGAAAACTTTGCAATGAAGCCTTTCACATGTCAATGTGAAATGAAAGGAAATATCAATACATAAAAACTCTTATGGTGAAACACAAGCCATCCAGGAACTTTTCACAGAGCCAGAGAATGAGTAGAAAACCTACCTGGTATTCAACCTATTGCACACTTTGTTCAGCGAGTTCGCTGGCTGTAGGCACAACATATAGGAGACTTCTTGCTGTTTATTTGCAGCAAGAGAGATAACTGCTAATTAGGAGGAGCAGAAAACAGAATTCAGATGTCTTTAAATAAAGGCGAGTGTCAATTATCAACAGCATATCACTTTGGAGAGGGGACGAGTGGCCTAAGCCACTCATCTCTRTGTGTGTGGCTGGAAAGTTAGAGAAATTGTGGCAATTCTGTCATTGTCTGTGAGACAGTTTCTTCATTTATTTTATAATAAATGAATTACAAGCAAAGGTAAATATTCAAAATAAAGTATAAAATTCCTCAGTGCTCATCCCACTGTAATACAAAATTTATGCAGCAGAAAGAAAATAATCCTCTTAGGATCAGTGTATGAGTTTCTTTTCCTTTCTCCGTAAACTTGTAGGTACCCTTACTTGTCAGCATAGCTTTTTAATCCTGTCTAATGATCACAAGGCTCAGGGAAAAATAAATAAATAAATAAAAAGTGAGAGGACAACTTAAACTCTGTCATAAGCACAGCCAAGTACATTTGATTTCAAATCCTAACACAAGGCCACTCTTGGATTTGAAACTGGCCTTTCAAATTTTGTTGTTTTGCCAGCGATGAGGACAGACTCTTAATTCAGCAATGCTTCCTATAGCTTGAAAAACTCTTTTCAAGTTACACCTTAGAGAGAAAGAACTGTAGCTACAATAGATATTAATGCAAGAAAATCATCTCCTCATCTTACTTTATGGAACTGCTTGTTTGTAATAAGGGAATTCTCCTTCCTTCCTGTCTTCTCTCAACATGAGATTTAGATTTACAGCAGATCAGAGCAAATGAAGATATGGAACTGCAGTTAACAGTGTTTGTTTTAAGTAGCCTCTCCCCATCTTCACCCAGTAGATCATGCCTAACATTCAAGCTGATGCTCTCAAAACTGTGGGACATCTGAGGTTTTCAATACAGAACTGAAATCTAGAATGCATGTCAATGGTATTCATTTCATTTATTTAGTTTGGAGGTTAATGTACATGGCTGAAAGTGCATCACTAGATACAGAACAGTAAACATAATGAATGCACCGTATCTGTGTGAGATGGATAGCTTTCTAATGACAGAGAAACATGCTTCTCTCTACTGAGAATCTAAGCTGCTGTAAGGGGTAAAGGGGAGCTGTGGGGATTTATTTATGTCAGAAGTGTTTGTAATCCCAAGAAACAAAATGTTAATAATTAGAGATGTAATAAATAATGATGATGTTTAAAGATATAATGAGTATAAACAGAAAGAAAATACAAAACACCAAATAATTAAAAATAAAATGTATTGTTTGGAAACAATATAAATTTTAATTTGCTAAGTGTTGAATATGCACAGCAATGACATTTACAATTCTATGTGGAGATTGATGGTCTGTTGATAATGTTATTTGCTCTGTATTATTGAAGTGATTTAATTAAGAATTAGGAGTCTCGTGCTCCACATGTCTTGTGAATCAACAATGTATTTAGCTTTAGGGCTTAAGCATTTGGATGTACAAGAGCTCACAAAGTAAGAATTATTGCATGCATGACAGTTTCACATGGAAATACTATTAAGATAAGTGACACTGAGCTACTCTTCTACCTGGAAAACCATTTGTTCATCTTACTTCAAACCTAACAGTGACTTCCACCTGATTTCCCTCTGACATTTACCGAGGCTTTAAAATTAATATGATAACATGTAGTCCATTATAGCTCTTGTTAATCATAACTACGACATTCAAGAGTTTTCATTCCAAAGTCATGTGGAAAAAATATTAAAATCTTCCTTGACTTCAAATGAAAGTCTACTTTTCTAAGAACTGTGATCATTGCTGTCCTTACTCAATGCATATAAAGAAGTGGTGAAAAAGCCACGAAGCAGAAGCTCAGGTGACACTGGTTGACACTGGTCTTTGGATTTCCCTCGGCCGAAGATAGGACTTCTCCTTTCTGATGGAATTGCCAGAAACAGAGCTGCTCTTCCATAGAACTGGCAAAAGTTTCCTTTTCAAACTAATTTTATTTCAAATATATGTCAAAGACTACATTCAATTCCTCAGTAATAGAGTCAGTCCCATAAAAGCAATGAGGAAAGAACTTGTTGGAAAAGAGCTCCCCACTTTTAGTAAACTGAAAGCTATGTTGTTCAGGTAGCAAGCACAAATGTCTAATCTAAGCATCAAAATTATATGAAACTTTATCTATCTGTTCAAGAACGCTCTGCTCCACCTGAGGCAGACACAAGCTTCAGTTCGAGCTGCTCCAATCCAAGTTTCTTTTTCACTCATGAGCTAGAAAATGTCCATAAGGTTCTGAAGAACTTTACATTTCCATTTGTTTATGGACGAAAAGAGCTAGGATCTTTGAAAACCCWTGAATATTTATTTAAACAAAAGTTGCTGTAAAGTGTTAGTTATTAAATGCTTGCTGGGCTTAGTAAAACAGATCTCTCAGAATTAAGTAGACATGCCACTAGCAAAAAGACATATTGAATAATAAAATGCTCAGTATGCCTGGCATTTTTTTTGTAACTCTAAATTTATTTATAGATTTTGACTTTATAATAGGCGTCAGTGTATCTCTACCTTATGGTTTGCCAATGCACCCAGAGGGGAAGTTCATTCTAATCAAATTTAGTATCACAAGAATAAGCACAGGCAAAAATCAGCAAACCTCTGGCATTGTAAACATTGTAAAAAGACAGATGATTATGTTGCTAGGTTGCTCCTACCTTGAATCTAATTCTCCATGGTTGAGCTGCTGCTTCTGTGTTGCCCATGCTCTCCCCTCAGGGCGGGCGATGCTGCATGTGGCTGGGAGGTTGCGCCAGCCGAGGCGGCTCTGCGCCGTGGTCCTGTCTGGAGTCGCTCCTGACGAGACAGCCCGTGAAGCCCCTTCACATTGTTTAGAAATGGCTAAGAGGAAGTTCTGGAAAATAAACCACCCTCATGCTTTAGCTTGTCAAAACCTGTCGCAAGGAATCCTTCACTTGAAGGATGGGGCCGCGGGATTAGTGTGTGCCTTTGACGGTTGCTTTGAACTGGTTATCTCTGTTTCAGAGAGGAAAGGTCATTTAACCCTCTTCAGGCTTCTCTAAGGTATGACAGCTTTATAAATTGTCCTCTGCAGGAGCTTCTCTTTCCTCATATTTAGCAGTATTGCTAAGTGACTGGGATGCGTGCACAGGTGGCTGCTTTTGTCCTTGCCATATGTGTGCGCTGTGAGAAGCTGCGCTGGTGCCGCAGGGCCCCGGGAAAGGGAGAGTCTCTGGACTGCTGGGCTTCGCACACCCGGCGTTTGGCTGGAGCTCTCAGGTTAGCTGAGGATTTGTGTATTCCCAGGAGGTGGCCTATTTGGGACACATAAACAACAGGCCTGGAAAACCATRTGAAGAAAATTGTAACTAGGTCAATCCTTAATTATAGAGCTCCTTGGTAATATCTTTTATTCCAAGGAAGATTTCTTTTATAGATAGGTAATTCCTCAGAATAAAGAAGAAAGCCCTTCAGAGTGGCTGGATCTTTGATTTTAAAGAACAGCTAGAAATGCAAAGAGCAAATACTTGCTGCAAAAATATTGGTTTTAATAAAAACCCATTTTCCATCAAAAAGCCTTGAGAGAAGAAGTTTACCGGGACTCATAATTAGTTCTCCGTGTTTTCTCATCTCCCATATCCTATTTGTTTTATGCTCGCTGTACCATATTCCCTCATCTGAGTGACAGCCATTATTAAATACCAGGGGAGTGTGACTACTCCCTGTCTATCCAGCCAAGACAATCAACTCTAATGATTCTCCTACCTTTTCTGAGAGGAAAGTCTCCGTCTGTTCTGACAATTTCCGCGAGTATTCTGTGCAAATGCAGACAAATGGCTATGCAGTAACAGGATGACAAATGAACAGGGACTGATTTAGGCAAATTTGCAAAACTTCTTTTTCACCGCTCTTAGGCTTCCTTTTATTGTGTTCTGCCTGATGTAAAGCAGCTCTAGCCAAAAGCTGCCAGGTAACTATACTCATTTAACACAGGTTAGACCATGATTTATACCRGAGAATCCTGCAGTACTTGATCTTTGGCTTCATGCATTACTGTGCAATGATGATCTCTTTCACTCTTATCAATTAAAATCTCATATAAACAACACAGAGGACCCAAGCACATAAATAGTTATTAGATACCTGCAACCAAAGTTATTCCTAAAACAGCAAAGTTATTCAGCCTAATTTGTTTTTAAAAGATAGCAACTAATTCTCTGTATGAGATACTCAGGCACRAATAATGATGTATGACCAAATTGCTGTCTTTATGCCAGTCCACCATTTTATTTCTTAGTGGCTGAAAATTTCTCAGCTGAGAATCTGGCCCAACCATCGTTAAACTTGATATATGAAGAGRATTCCACTAAAAGGACTTAGCTGGCTAAGGAGAAAATTGGAACTGGACTGTTACTGGAAAGGTCTCCATGATTTTGCTTCACAAAACCAAAAATCTGCACCTCTGCCTCCAGGGTGTTTGTGSTGGTGTAAATCCTTTGAGGCCTCTTGATACTTACTCATAAGAAAAACTAGCAGCAACTCTCCTTAGGTGCATTAATTGAATTTAGTATTTCACTTTTGTGGCCCCAAAAAGTCATTGGTGCAAGGAATGGCACAAAAAGCATAAACTATAAAAGGTGTGAGTTTGATTCTGTCATCTTCATGACCATGATCTTTAAGCCTTAAAAAGTTGCAGCTGGCTGTATTTCACTCTGTGTTCAGTATTGATGAAGCAGTAAAAGGTGGGTATTAACATCAAAGAACCAATATTCGAATAATTGTTAGCTGTGTGGGAGGCAGCTGGGCTGTAGTCAAAAGTACATAAATTTGAGAACAGCATGCAAGCCTGACTCTACAGAAAGCTGTCAGAAAGGGCAGGTTAGAAAAAAAAATCATGTAGTATAAATGATCAGAAGCTATTATTATTTCCCATGATTTATCTGGTGTTAAAACTGTGCTTTACAGACAGGTCTGAAGATACAGTAAGAAATCAAAGCGTGAAGAGACTTKCACAGTGCTTAATAAGGCAGACATCACCACCTAAGCAAGCTCAGTGGGAGTCCATTTTGCTCATCCCTTGCTTTTCAGTTTAGGTCGTGAAGTGCCCAAGCCTCRGAAGGGGCACCTGTCTTTGTAATCCAGGCTCTCCGCAAGTGTGTGGTAGCTGAGCCGTGTTAAAATAGCCGCCTTTGTCTGCTGGGCTAAGCAAGGAAGGTGCCTCTCTGATCGTGCGCGGCTGCGAACTAGAGCAGATGAAATGTGGGCACATATTACTGCTTTCCTCTGCAGCGAGCCAGGGAACTGAACCTGAATCGTCTGCATCCCAAGTCACCACCCTGTCACTAGGGAGCATCTCCCTGAATGCCTTTGCACTGCAGACAGAAAAGAAAGTGTTTCCTTGTTCCTGCACGCCCAAAGCAAGCAAGGACTCTGCCTCACGATATTTCTATATAAATGTAGTTTTCCTGAGTTTCTGTTTATATGCCAGAACTAGAGACATTCACTTCAACAGCCATAGCCTGGCATTCTAGAAAGACGTTGCTGGAGTTTGGCAGCCATGCCMAATTCCTTGATTTCCCAGCAGTCCTGAATTCTAAGAGAGGATCTGGGAACAATTTTTATCTCATCACAAAACAAAGAGAAGCAAATACTTCCCAGGAAGTGTGGGGGTGTGGGAGGGCGATGAGCCGCATGCGGTGGTGGGGGTCGCCYTCCTGATTCTCGAGGCGAGTGAAAGCTGAGATTTGGACGCCTGGGATTTCAAAACAATTTCATTGGGACTGTTCTTTGTCAGGGACATTTCAGCTTTGTGCAGCACCACAGTTCGTTCCATGCTGTAGTTTATATAGGCAGCAAGGCCCACATTATAGCACATTATCTCTTCAGCTAGTATGAAGCATCATAAGCTTTGGATAAATGTTAACTTGAAGGGCTCCCCCATAATTCACAGAAAGATTCAGCTGTCATGTATGAGAGAGACAATTCCTCAGCCTACAACCTCATTTACAATAACAATTCTAGCTTGAATATGGACACTTAATCTTTTCTTTTCATTATTATTATTCTTTCTGAACAATAGTAATTTCTGGGTTGAGGATACACCATGTCAATCCCTTATTTTAGCAAAGGCTGAGTAATTTATTAAGGTTATATCTTGTTTGTAGGAACTTCTGATATTTAGTTGGTTAGAAAAGACCTTTCTAGCTCAGTATTAGATGTTCATTAAATGACATTGGAAAAAAATACAAGTATATATAAATCATTTCCTGCTACATATTCAACTGACAGAAGATGACAAAAAGAAAGAAAAGTGTTTAGTGTGATGAARTCTGGCCATAAATATACACATTCATAGCATATTTTAATCTTTATTTAAAAAAAAAAGAAAAAGTTTATGGGCTTGATTTCCAAGACATGGACAACCAAACTGGATAGCCTGGRGCAAGTCAAGCTATTTCAGCTTAAAAGAGCTGCTTATATGACTTGAAATCCCTGAACTGTGAGGTAATCTTACCACAAAGTAGAAAATTTACACACATGATTTGAGGTTTGCCTCATCTCTCTTTGGATACAAAACTCCTTGACCTTCAATTGCACAGACTTCTTACAAATAGAGTTCACTCCAGGTTTTTTGCTTCAGACTTTTTATCACCATTTGGGCATGGCAGCCATAAACCAACTCCTCTCCCGCAGGCAAGCCACCTCCCCTGGGAGAGCCTGCACCTTCTCTGTTTTGCCAAGTGAAATGCTCATGTAATCAGAATCTAACTCTCTTTATGCAAAATGGGTTGAAGGGTTGAAATAAGCTTGCTTTTTTTTTTTTTCTCAGCTGAGTAAAAGCGAGTAATGGATCACAAACTAATGCAGAGTCAATAAATTTTATGATTATATAAAGTGCAAAGGCCACAATCTCTACCATACCTGATGAGCCTTAGTAAATACAGCAGATGGAAAGTGGGCATGATGATTGCCCCAAAGTTCCTCCTTTTAGCCAGCTTTTTGACCCCTGAGGCTGGATCTTCCTAAAGGTGAAAATGGGAAACATTGTGGTACTCGTGCGCACCTCAGCCCAAAAGGAGTTGGGTGTTCCCGTTGTGGCTCTTCCTAGGGCTAAGCTATGTACACATGCACGCGTTTCAGCTCCATTGGCAACGCAGCAGCCTCTGCAGATTGTGTGGAAGCAATGAGGCTCTAAAGAAGARAAATAGATCTGGAAAAGAGGCTTGACACGTGCAGTAGCCCCAGCAGGAGCCCGAGAGGGCTTCTTAATTAAAGTGGGGGTGAGGAGGACGCAGGCTGCGGCTCACAGCGTGGGGCACGGACGCGTGCCGGAGATGGCACTTTGTGAAAATGAAAGGCACTCGTCTGCCAGAGTTGCATGCCTGCCTGCCTGCCTGCCTGCTTTTAAGGGGCGATTATCTAGCTGGCAAAGAATCCCATCAGCCCAACTCCTGAGCGCGGCTCTCAGCCAAAGCATCCCTGCTCCCTGGAGGGAGCACACGGTGGAATAAAAGGAGAGCTGCCTTTGCTCTTCTGGTGGGACAGTTCCCCAACTGCACACTGGCCCCCAGGTTACCTGTCGCAGCTAACTGCTCCCAGGCACCAAAGTGAGCAGGAAGCTTTGAGAGAGGATAACTTGGGGCATAAATGAGCTCTGTTGTGCCCTGACTGGCAAGCATCAAGAGAAGAGGCCAGGCTGCCTTTTGAGCATTGCCTGGCTGCTTTGTATACATGGAACAGCACGAGACACAGGCAGTGCTCATTTAAACCCTGCTGACGGCTCTCAACCGCTGAGAGAGCAAAACAGTTAAAGACAGACACTGGGGAGGTAACTACTTAATGAAAGAGCCCTGTGTGGAGCAAACAGTTGTCTCAGCCCCTCTGAAAAGCTTTTTTTTGTGGTTAAACCCATTTCTAAAGAAATCTCTTTTTATTTCTTTTTATTGTCTCTTTTGGTTGCCCCGCTCTCCCTTGTAAAGCTATGATGATAAAGAAAGGACTTTAAAAAGCCAGGTCAAGAGCAATGTGTTTGTTCCTTGTAAGGAACAACTTTGCAGAGTGTAATAAGCAACTTCTCTTTGTGCAACTGCTGTTGTTCACACTTTGTGGTCTCCTTTCTCAGCACTCTTAGGTTGCATCACCATAATTTGCCTTTGCACATCTGGAAAAAGTGTCCTKGGCAATCATTTAATAGAAATACTACGAGATACACAGATGGACAGACATTTTGCTGGGYCCTTTATCAAGAACCAGTCTGAAAGTCAAGTAAATTCTTGACTTTCTATATTACAATCCCTACAGCAGCTCTGATGAGGCTGTTTATTATGTAAATTGGGTCAMCTCTGTAGGATTTGTCCACAGAAGGGAAGTTTATAGGCATATGTGTATGGAGAGAATATGTTTGTGTGAATTTCTTGATGTTCACACAGGGGACCAGCTAAAATCTCAAAGTTTTGGGCTGTCAAGGGGAGACATTTCTTGGAACATTTTCTACTGCATATTTTTGGTGGGGTTTTTCTAGGCCATTCTAGTAGGAGTCAGCATGAAGCTATAGCTGTGGACCATTCCTGGGCTCTTCTCTGAAATGTTCATGAGGCATGMAGCCACTTTACAGATGAAAGATAGTGCCATTCTCTTCTCTGATATGCAGACAGCTGTAGCTCAGGAATGCTCTCTACAGTCACTTTCTTCTATAAAAAGAGTGATTTCTTATGAAAAATATCCTGAATTTACTACCACGACTCAAACTATATTTTAATGGGATATTTGGAAGTTCATTCTAAGCACCATAATGTAAAAAAGATTCAAAGGAGAGCACCTAATTGAAAAAGAAGATAACACATAAATATACAGACACATAGACATGCAGAAAATGTCTTATACAGTTATTTAGATACATCAAAATAAGGACAGACTGTGCTCAATCTGTCAAAACATATATTTCCTGTTTCTGATTATAAGATTATTTTGGGGRAAAAAATGAATTGTTGCAAGGTTCAAGTGGTAATAAAGCACTTAAGCACATTTGAATTGTAAGAAAATGGGATCAGTAGAATTACTCACCTGTTTTATGTTGAGTACTTACTTAAATGGATTGATGGATTTTGGTACTCTGTTCTCCAAAGAACAGAGCTCTTAATTTCTTTGTTAATCAGTGTTATCTCATTCATTACAGTTATAATGAGTATTCACAAATAGAAAATCCTCTCTTTCTTATCTCTGTGGAAGCATATGGTCCCAGAAAAGGAACAAAGATAGCAACAGCAGAATGCAGATGTCCTCTAAATTCAGCATGCTCAGCATAGTTCTGTCCACAAGAGCTACAGGGAGCTTTAAGGAAATGTAACTTTGTGGTTGTGATGATATTATCAAGAGAAACTTATTTGAAACCACTTGTCTATCTATCCATTAAACCTTCCTTGGWTCACGTAGGGCAAACCCATCTTTTAAAAGAAGAACCTCCTAGTCCTCYATAACATGTTTAGGCCAACAGGCACAGTCTGTACCAGGGAATAGAAACTGCTAGGAATCTTCCAGTAAAATATCTTTCAATAGAAAATGCCAATTTGTAATTTGCCAGTTTCTCTTCTCCTGAGACTGTTTAGTGGACTTATTAGTGGAGTTTGTTTTAAAAGAAAAAAAAAAAAGGTTGTCAAACTAAGACATTTGCTTTAAAAGTTAATTGAAGATGAAACAAATTACTGTTTAAAAATATCAGCTAAGTTACAGCTGAAAAATACAAAAAAAAGTTAAATGACAAATATTCAGAAGTCATGTAATAATAATATTTCACTYGAWCCCAGTTGAAATTATTCTTGCATTTTACAGTTTTTGACAGGTTGAATATTGGGCCTCCATATAATATAGAAACATGTTTAAGGCTGAAAAATTTTAGTTGAGTGGAAAAATTGGTCTTTTATGATAAAAGAAAGCACCCTTTTTATCAATGAGATACTAGTATACAGAAAGGTTAAAACTTAGACCCCAGAAGATTTCCTGTATCACTCTCCTGTAGATTTCATTGACATATTAAACGCTCAGTGTTTGCTCGGTCATAGCATCTTCTTCCATAATAGTTTTATGTGGACCTAAGAGTCTGAATTCTTATATAAAGTTCCCTTGATCCTTGCACTTTGAACATTGTTAGTGGTGGTGCTATTTATCAAACATACAATTTTTGAAGTTCCTGTTGAAACGGCTTCCCAAGAGGTCTTTTCTTCTTCAGGCCTGACAGTACCATAAATTATTTTAGGATGTTATAACCTTCTATATTTACTAGTGAGTTATACYGTTAGTTAAAAAAAGGCTCTAAGTTTCTGAAGACTCTATCTGATTTTATACTGGGAACAACATTATGAAGAGAAAAGCCAGTCATTGGACTTGAGCTTTGATATCATCTCATAACAAATGGTCTCAATTAAAGGCAATTCAGTGAAATCTATGGAAATACAGTGAGAGAGAATCACATTTATCAAAACCTGAGGTGGAAACGGTTTGTGTACACAATTGGACCCAATTTTGCAAGGTATAACAAAAATCCAGCACAAATAGAGAATTAAAGGCAGAAAACAACAGAACACAGTAAATAGAAGAGAATTTTTTTTCCTACACTTGAAAACTCTCTTTCCTAGTGTTATTAGGAATATGTAAAATCTTTACTGATAGTAAGTGCTTGAATGAAAGTTCATTGAAGTCCATCCAATCTGCTTGGTGTCTCTAAAATCTATACCTAATACCACTAGGGTAAGAAATTAAAGGCAAGGGGTAAAGCCTGAAAAAATATACAATTTTACATCACGAAGAAAAAAATCCATCCTGTCAACACCCAGATGCATTTTGAGCCATGGAAACTGAACTGCAATTATTATCACAACTTCACTGAGCTCCTTAGGAACTGTAAGAAAGCAGTATTTGTTATAATTATATCCATCCATAATTTAATAGCAGTTTCATAAAACCTACCTCAGAATTAATGGATATATTTTGGACAGAAATGAAAGTGTATGCATCAGAGGCATTATTTAAATTATTATGTGTATGAATTTGTTTGTTGTTTCTTTCCTATATACTAAATTTCTGCTATCAGAATTTTAGGTGCAGGAGATGCAGTAACTATAAAATCATAAAATCAACTTTAATGGACTGGTGGGTTCTGCTGTGAATGAGTTATAGACATTAGGGGAGGCTTCTTGTCAGGCATTTTTAACTATATAGGCTAAGAATAGAGGTAAAATATATGCAAATGCAATATCAAAATCCATCTGCTGGAAATGGCACCATAGGAAAACAATCTGCAAATCTCCAGGAAGTTCTGCACACATTTTCAGCATTACCTAAGGGGAAAAGCAATTGTTTAGTGCAAAGCCAGGGGGTGGTTCTAGCCATAAACCACATCYAGCAAAATTCTTCTTAATTTCTCCCTTCACCTGCAAAGAACTGAGGCTGGTGTTTAACATGTACCCTAGACGATTGAGATATATGGTGAAAAGGACTTTTATGAAGCAAGGTCAAAAAACCTAATGCTGTCGTTAAGCACCTAACCTTAAGGTAGCCTGGTTTGAAAATGTTTTTCTGATTCCTCCACAAGCCTCCTGGCATGTTTTTGGCTGCTGCAAGCCAAATAAATGACAAAAGTAACAATCATAATAAATAGTAAATATTTCATACCGTAAGAACAACATTGCTGAGTACACAGCATTCTGAGTGACAGATGTATATTTGTTAGTGATATTAAGTAAATGGAGAGGTGCCTTGCAGTTTCTTTAATAGTCACAGAATTAATCACATAGATTAATAATGCTGCCACTCACAGGGGAAAAATAATTTCTCCTCAGTGYTACCTTTCTTCTTGATAAGAATGTTTTTGGCTAAATTATGCGGTGACACATGAACAAGTAGCTCTGCTTCTCAAAATTGATTTTTTAAGTCTTTACGTGTTCACTGCAGAGGCTCCATTTTCYCGCTCTGCATCCCTCGCTGGGATGTGGTCTGAAAGCTGCAGCCAGGCTGGGAAGGAGGGCCCAGGAGACCAAAGCCRCTGGTGCCCTCACCTTGTTGCTCACGCACATGCCCTGGCCCTACCTTTGCTCCTCTGGAGCCATTCACTGTGAGGCAGAGATGTGGGAGAAGCAGAGCACCTCTGTGCCCTATCGCATCCTGGTGCACATCTAGAACAGTGTGGGAAATGTTCTTCTCTTGTTCTACAGCAAGAAGGTGGTGGTGACTTCACGGTGTCTCAGTATGTTCTCGGTACATACGAGAAAGGAGATAAGCACAGCATTCAGCAGCCTAATGTGACCTGCACTCGGGTAGGGGCAGGAGCACCATCCTTTGCCCTGGGCAGACTGTAAAGGGGACACACTGGCCCATAAAGAACGAAAGCCAAATAAAGTGCTTTACTGAATACGTTTTTATAGTTTCCATGCTAGCCCTGCAATTACGGCAGATTTCCACRTAAAGCTCACATACATTGAATGGATGACTTGGTACCAAGTCAGATTCTGAGCAGTAATGGGGTTAGCTTGAAAAACAATTGTTTGAAAAGTCAGGTTGCCTGTGTGTCAAACAGCAGTATTTGATGCAGCATTTTCTGGGCTATATAAAGGCCGTTTCAAACTATACCCAGTGACAAAGTTCTGTCTCCCTACTTGATGCTCAAGGTACCATGWAACCAAGTACTAAATAAATTATGGGGAGACTGCGGAGAAAAAAGAAAAAAAGGAAAGATCATTAAGTTTCTATAAGAAAGCTTTGCTTTGGAGTTAATAGTCTCCAGAAGCATAAAATGGAGGATACAACCAGCTAAATTGAACCTAGCCTTTTATGCATACATCAGGTGCCAGGAGAGTTTTACATACACGCAGAGAACCCTGCATTGCCTTTTGAAACGAGGAAAGAAAAGTGGATTTCTTTTGAAAAAAGAAGGTTTAAAAAAAAAACCAAAACCTCTTGTGCTACAGGTATGATATGAGGCAATTGCTTTGCAGATAAGTCCTTCTAACAACTATATTGAATAGCAAGTCACACATCAGGCAGCATTACATCAAAGTAAAATTCCCAAATTCAGTATAATTCAGCCAGCAGGGACTGATACATTTTGCGATGGGATTTGATCATTGATGAAAGACTGCATTATTCCTCTCAGGGAGCCCTATAATAGACCTTGTTAGAGAAGAAAAAAAAAGAAAAAATGAATGGTAGCTTTTTGTTTATTTTACTCTAATAGAAAAATGATTTTCTCTTAAAAGCAGTTTCTTGTGACATATTTTCAAATGTAATAAAATTGGATTTTCTTATTTTCTTCACATGCAAAATTGCTTTTTTGATTATTTTTCTTCACTAAAACTGCATACAAAACCAAATCATAATCTGGATGCACCCTAACAGGATTTGAGGATGTGAGGAGGAAAGGCAAATTAGCAATACTTTCATTAAAATGAAAGGAAAGAATTTCAAAGCACTCAATACCACTCGCTCTTCACTAAGACAAAAAAGAAATAGCCTACCTTTCAGTTTTAAAAAGGGGTTATTTATCTGTAGGTTTGACAAGCAAAAAGGAGGAAGTCTTATGCTGCTTGCAGCACTCCAGAGGTTCTGCTCTGGAAATGGAAGTCCTACAGAATCCCTTGATTATTTTCATCTGCTTCTAGGGACAACTCCATCAGTGTTATCTCCACTTGGGTGGCAGTGGGTAAAAACTCTAGGGATTCCTTGGTTGTATAGGCTCCAACATCTCTTCAGTCTCTTTCACCATTGATTTTCCAGTATCTATTTTTCTCTCTGCTCACTTTTAGGCTGCAGTGAGTCTTATATGGTAATGATATTCCGCAGTGACAGAAGAAAGTAAATAATCTAAGAGAATGACCAAAGCTCATTTTAGTAAATCAGATTTCTCTTCATAGCAAAGACCAGCTGAAGCACCTCTGTTCCCTCCTACATTCCTTAATCCCTGAAATATGTGGACCTGCCACCACAGTGGACCACCAGAGCTGTCTATTGAAAGTGCAATCAATGAGCTTTGAAAACAGCTGCAACACTAAATTGCCTGATAGAATGAAAAAGAAAGAATGGCATGCAAGAATGGATTTTTTTTAAAAAAAAMCCCAGAATGTCAAGCAGTTGATTGCTACAACTGGAGGAAGATTTTTGTCTCTTTGTTTTCATTATTAAATTGTGACAACATGTGGTAGAATAAATCAGAATATTGTACCTGTACTGAGGAGAGCAAGCATGTCTGCCTCCCCTTGCAGGAAAAATGCATCTTGTATTGGACGTGTCAGACATTTAGATTGTTCAAATATAATATCTGCTTCTTTTGGCTTTGGGGGTAGGCAAACATGTCTTATTCCATATGAAATCTAAACGCTCTAACAAGCACCTTAATTTATATTTGCCTTTCATATTTCTGAGGGAAAAAGGGAAGAATTAACTAAGAGGACAGAGTTACTGACTGAGCCTCTCTCTCTGACAGTGCTTTTGAAGCTGATTTGCCTGATGGACTCCTCTTATGGGGTAGGACATGTTTCCAGCTTTAGTCCTGTAGTGCTGAGGCATCTTGTCTCAGCTCCCTCTATGACCAATAAAAAGTAACTCCACGAGTGATTATTCTTATGCAGAAACTAGTGCATGCACTGATTTGTAAAGTACATGCAGAAAATACCTTCTGAGTTCCTCCTGCTTCTCTCCATTGAATAAAGAGAAAAGCTAAAAAAAGCTAGTTCAGACTGCACACCTTGATTGTAGATAGCAAATGCTTAGTGGGACAAATACAACTTTGGGGATATTAAGGTTTTCCTTGGTAAAATAACCCTGTCACAAGGACTCTGTAGCTAACTACCAGATTTTCAGGAGCCCCTTACTGAGGCAGAAGACTGAGTGAAAAATTAGCAGTGTCTTTACAAACTTTTCAGAGTGGAAGGGAGACTAGCTAACGCTCCAAATGAGCACATTTCCAGGCCAGGAAAACTCTATTCATTGACTGCTCCAGAAGAGAGTGTTTCTCCCTTATGCGATAGTTATAGGGAGCAGAGCAAACATATGAACATTGCCCACAACATATGGGGGCAGTGGGGAGGGCAGAACAGGAAAGCTCATCAGGGTCTCACTCTGTAACTGGAGTGAGAAACCAAACACCATGCAAGAAACAAGGAAGTCCTAGGGTTCAAACTCATGTTCAAACTCATGGTGAGGAGTCAGCAGCACCTGCCACATGAAGTTACCAACAGGACTTCAGCTCTGCTATGCCCTTGTTCAGAACCCATTAGTTGCTCAATATTGAATATATCAGTTTGTCCTTTGATGTTAAATTCTGTCTTCCTCCTTAAACAGGTAACTTGCTGCCATCATCTAAAAATACATCCTGTTCATATTCTGTGAACAGTAGATACAAATAAAAAACTTAGCTACTGAGAACACTTCCCCTATAATGCCACAAAAAGACCCTGAAGACAACAGAATCAGCACTTGATGAGGTCCAAAGATCTGGGCGTTCCTCCTGGCATCAAATGCCTTTTAAGCAAATGTTGATAAAATGGCGATGAAGTGTGACTCTGCCATCAGGTCTTCTTTCGTGAGTTCATTACCGTGTTCTTTCTTGTCTGAGCTTGTCTGCTCTTGAGAAAGTTATTAACATTATTATCATCAGTAGAGCTCTGCATGAATTCACAACTTCTCCCACGAGTCCCTAAACAAACAGATTAACTGCTGCAGAATTTCCCTAAGAACGCAAAGAGAAAAATGTCACAGACCTTTTCTGTTTGCTTGAGAACAGCCACACAATGTTTGGTTGGCACTCAACCTCTCTACTTGCCTGCAAAAATAATGAGCCTTTTCCATGTAATGTATTTTCCCAKATTATGCAGCAACACTACGTTCCAAGTCCCAGCACTGAGTCCTCCACAGATGTCCAGTGAAGCTAAGGCATGTGTAAAAATTTTTGCCAAGATAGTTTCCGTGTCTAGGGGGATCTGTCCTCCCCACAGCGTCTCACCTCAGTGGAAATAACTGTCTTCCTCTACGCATATTTTCCGCCAAGACAAATTAAAACTTAAAATGGAAATCAATGGAAATGATTCAGGACAATTGCCTTCAAAGGAGACATTTCTGTCTCATGTAAATTAAACGAATAGCAGACTCGTAGGAATGAACTGTATTTAGGCTGGTGAAGGTCCATGCAGCTTGGTATGCTGTTTCTGTCTCCAGGTGTGAATACTTGATGAAAAACAAAAGAAACCGTGATTCTGAAGTTATTTTTCCCTTGCTTCTATTGTTCCAGCCTTTGAAGACTTCTTTAACAACAGGTTGCATTCAGATCATTGTGCTTAATAACCTCTGATACATTCAGTCTCTGTGCATCTGTCTAATCTCTTTTTTTCTAACTTAGGCTTTGACCCAAGCCTCTGAGATCAGTACAAGAAAATCACAGGCATCCAGCCTAGTCCCTAGTGTATCGTCGTGCAGTCATCTCACACATGATCTGCTTTGGTATGTGGCAGCTTTCTGAGGCTTCTCTGCCTTTAATTAAGTGATGGCCTCAGCAGAGACTTGTTGGAAGCAGGATCAATTGCCCTCTGTCTTCAGAGCACAAAGGTGCTTTGAAGACCTGCGGGTAGTTTGTGTGTTCACCAGGTAACAAACTCTGAAGTGAGTGTGAGTAATCTGAGGACACTGCAGAGGGTTCACACAAAGCTCTCTGGCACAGTAGGCTTAGACCATGTTGGATGCAATCTTATCATCTGATACTGAGCCCAGTTTCTTTGATTTATTTCTATACCTGAAACATTACTTTGATTGGAAGGGGTATAGTGCCTGGAACTCACAGCATCCATCCCCTCTCAGGCTCTTTAAAGTTTTATGACAGGCTTTGTGGAAACAAACAGATAACAGTGATGTTATCCAGAGTTTCAATGATTTTTTTTTTTTTTTTTTTTTTGAGATTCTTCTCTTTAGGTCCCTGGTTTTACCTATTCAACCTTGTTTTTTTTTCTGAATGTGGAACTACACTGACCTTCATTCAGTTGCAAACTTAGGGTATCGTGAACATTTTGAGCAGAATTACTCCGATCCAACATATAGTGAATTATCATGATATTCTGGCCTGTTTTCTTTTAAAAAATCATTGAGCTCTCATCCTAGATATTTAGATTACTAATTTATGCAGTAGGGTATGCTCCAGTCATGAAATCTTCATGAGCACATATATAAAATCTTTTGTTAAAAAATAATATAGCAGCAGCTGTTCTTACAATCAGGCTCCTTATGCTCAATATTGTACAAATAGAAGCTTTAAGAAAGAATCTAACTACACAGATGGGTGGCGTGAGAAGAAGGAACAGGCAGGTGATGTGACTTTACTAGGCATAGCAAAGGAATAAGAGAAACGGGTATATGGTAACTAAAATCATATCTACCTTATTGTCTCTGACGATACTGTAATTTTTCCTAAAATACTCMTTTAAGTCTAGAAAAAATACCTTCAATAAAGTCCAGTCTGCCTCTGGACTTGTAAGCCACCCTTCAAATCAGCAGAACTGCCTTCAATTTTACCCCCAGTGTGACTGACATTTGCTTTGGAAAATGTTACTTCCAGCTCTGTTTCTATATAACGTCAGAAATTGAAAATATCCAGTTAAATGTCTGCTAGTCTGATGATCTGATGTTGTATATGTTGATTTTAATAAGAACTAGATTAAATGACAGTAATAAGCAGGCCTTTGTGCATAATTCTTTTAAGAGTTGTAAAAGTGATATTAAAAAGTCCTCTCTCAAAAACTAATTTCAAAGTAATGTGGGAAGCTCAGTAAGGCTTATTCTTTTCTAAGTGGCCTTTTAACTCCATTAAGTTTGAAACCCAAAGCCATTCACTGAATTTTGTGATACGACCAGGCAAAATATTACTAATTCTGCTAGAGCTAGCAAAAGCATTTGGTTTTGTTAATGACTTCAATTTCATTTAGACACCAGTTTCTTCTGATTATAAAATACATAGTTTACCAAAGCAAGCATAGTGACCTCCAGAATTCATCAGTAGTCTTCCTGACATGCTGTAAAAATAAATAATGTGGACTGACAATGAAAAAAAAAGCAAAAATCTCATAAATTTAACAAATTTAATTGAGCTACTGATAAACCAGTAGAGGAGGACACAAGGAATCAGCATGCCTARGCTTCCCTTCTTGTGTTCCCTCTCCACTTCTCTGAACTCTCTGTTGATGTCTGACTATTCATGTCTCCACTATTTTAACTAATCATTCCAGCTATTAAAAAAATATCCAGTGCTTCTGGTGCCGAGTCATTTAAAATCACTGTTAGGTTTTGCTTTTTCAGTGGAAAAAAACAAAAACTTGTTTTGTGTGATATTATATATATATGTATACATGTATATATGTATATATACATAAGTTTGAAAAATATTAAGTTTTTTATCATAAAAAATTAAGTGTTTGTTATATGCTTTTGGTAGTGTCTAATTCTTCCTTTTGCCTTTGGACCACCAGAAGTAAATATTATCCAGAAAGAAAAATGTCAATTAAACATTTCAGCTAGTGCTACCACTTATAGCAGGTTGAGTTCAGCCCACCATACCCTTCCTTTTCCTTTTTTTTATGCTTCTATCCTCATGCAAATCCTGAGCTATTTACTCACTGATTTCATTTACTTTCAAATCTCTTCTGCAAACTCATTTATATCTGCCACTCTTTCACTATAGGTGTCTCCTGCAGCACTATTTGCTCCTATTCTTTTGCTATATCAGAAAATAAGTAAATAGGTGAAAGATGTGTAAAACAAAAATTATGTGATCAGCATTCTGTGAAAAAAAAAAAACCCCAATGATCTCATATTTATTCTCATCTCTCTTGGCTCTAAAAGTCCATTAGGGATAATGATGGAAGAAATTGAAATAGCTTAATATTGTTTAGTTTAGAGAGCAGCAGAGTTAGAGAAATCACAACATAGAGACATGACCTGAAGAAGGTAAATCTGATGGTCTTATTTATTCTCCCATAAGAGGTGAATGAAGAAATTATTCTGCCCAAGTATAAAATTCACAGGAAGAATTACTACTCCACAGTGCACACTGCTGGACTCACTGCCATGAGATATTGAGGGCAGGATAAAAAAGCTACTTACCCAGACAGCATAAATATAGTGCCATGAGAAGAAGAAGGAGAAATACAGTGGTGAGCAGAACTGCCAGTGTGTTTGGGGATTCTCCCCTTATTTATTGGCTGACTCCCTGTCCTGGAAGGTCTGCTGTCCAGCGCCAGTGCTGGGCACCTCAGCTACAACCAGACAGTATCACACTTATGCAGATCAAACTCCTTACACTGAGATGAAATTATGAATCATGATAATGAATTTCCAATGATAAAACAAGATCATGAAATTACAAATCATGATGGTGCAAACAAATACTTGGGAGGACAAGTCCCAGTAACCAAACCTCTTTCATTTTTCTGTGCATTTGACTGTGTTCTGAGAAATGGGGCACAATGCGTTGTAGATATTGCAACCCTTATGTCCTTATCACTGAAACTGTCATCACGTTTAAGATGAGCAGGTACCCCACTGGTTGAGAGGTCAATACCTATGTGGACATATAGACCGAGTGTGTATTTGCATCTCAAAGGTGCCTCACTAGCCCAGATGTAGAGAGCAGTGACAAAGCACAATTTCCTTACCACTCTTTCATATGTCTTTCTAGCAAATACATGGCGGTGCTTTGAAAAATATTCAGTCCAGCAAGTCTGATGACCATTAAAACAATCACAGAAGAAAAAGACTTTGAATAGAAAATTCATAATTCATAGGCCTCTTCTTAAGATTTGGTATGAAAGAACTGGAACATGATATTGTTAATATTTAAGATAGGTTTTGAAGATGAAAGGAGCAGGTTTCTCAGATAGCCTTAAACTCCTTCACAGGCTCCATCAGCTAAGACATAGATCCGTGACTTAGCTTTACTCTAGTAGGTCATCTTACAAATGGCTGCAACTGGGTGAAGTGTTACCTTTGATTTTGTATGACTAATACATAAGCTGCTTGTAAAATATCTGTGAAATTTCTACCCCTGCTTTCCCTTTTAGGTATATCAGTCTTCTTTAATAGAAAAAGCAAACAAACAAACAAAAAAACTTTGAGTTACAAAGAACAACAACAAAAATAGTCTACTAAGAAATTAGAGCATAATTTAGTATGAACTGATTCCAAGGGCAACATCATTTTGCATTAGAACCTAATGGTGTTGCTCATTTACACTGTCATTACAAATCTCATTTGTAATTTGCAGAAACATTCAACTCTTCTTCTTTTATTTATTTATTTTTTAAAAAAAGAAATAAGATACTACAATGTTTTGCATGTTTTGATAACAGAGATAAAAGAGCCAGCGCCCATAAGGTACACTGGGGAAGGTTAAGGTATCCAGCTACAAACTGTGCAATGAAATCTCTTTCAGTGACTTTCTTGACTTTCTTGAAAATGTAAATGGGCTGTTATCTCAGAGTTTAAAATGGAGATAGTAAAAGGAACAAAGATTTTTTTTTTTTTTCTGTTAATCTCATAGTTTCAGAAATGAAGGGAAATGAGAAGTAACTGGGTTCTAGCCTATTCCAAAGTGTCTGAGAAACAGATGTGGGATGCAAACCTGGACTCAACTCTTCCAGCTACCACCTAAGTCCCTGAGTCTTGTAGGGCAAGCTTGAGATCTGCACTCTGTTTATTTAGGACCATTAGTCAGTCAATTCTGTTTCAAAAATCCTAATTCTCCGTTCTTATAAGACTACTTTTACTGCAAATTTTTTTACTTTTGCAGCTATATAAACTTGTCCCAAGATTCAGACTTGCCGCTATTCGTCTGTCACTTCGTACTATACCAAAGGACTGCTCCAGCACCTTAAAGTCTCTGAAGAGTTCCAGATTAAGTTTAGCATATACTAAAACAATGGCAATAGTGTGCTCACCTGTAGCTCTGCAAATGAGGAAAGAAATCTAACTCTTAACTGGCTGCCATGAGATTTTGAACAAAAGTTTGCTCGTTTCCCTTCTTTCTCTTCTTATGCCCCGTGATATATTGCCATTAACCATTTGAATTCAGTCAGTACCCATTAGCACAGTAATTATCTGAAAGAGTAGAGCTGAGATTAGCAACACCAATTACTTTATAACAGCCATCACTGGGTACTTAGAAATGAGTATCAACATGCGCAGATGTTTTCTACAGGCCTGCAGTTTTTCCTAAGGCAGACACCTCAAACTACAGTTTCAATTCTGGCTACAAAATATCTGTTATCTAACTCCAGGGTCACATCTCTGAGCTGAATGAACATACCCTGAAAAACCTTTGTAATTCAACAGCGATTTTTTTCCTCTTCTATTTTATTATTTATTTATTTATTATTACATAGGCCGTATCATTGTATTAGTTAGACTTCCTAAAGTCTATAGAAACTAGTATGTAGTCAGTGGAATAATCAGAGATCAGTATCACCCTAACCATGAGCAGAATATAACTTATTTTCTATTGACATAGAAAGCACTATGAATATTTACAGCATGGAATAAATACACTGCACTTAGATAGCGCTACCTTTTATTTCTAAAGTGCACAACACATTTCTAAATGTGCTCAGCATAATAGTTATAAAGAAAAGCATTCAGTTCTAATGCAGAATATCTCCATATTTCAGACCGTATTTGAAAACCTGTATGAGAAAATGAAAAGGTTATTGGAGAATTCCAGCTTGACTGATTTTTTTGGCTTTTATAAACAAGTATATGTAGCCAGCTAGTTTCAAAGTTAAAATGGTTTATGGATTAACCCAAATTCTTAACTTGGCCTAATAATTTGACAACTGAATGCTCAAAGACCTAAGTTTCAGGTTCTTTTTTTATTCTTTTTAGGTATTGCCCTCCTTTTTTTTGCAAATATACATGATAATGAACACACATGTGAGCACATACACACAGAGGTTATTAATAAAAGATGGTGAGTAAAAGCTTTTATGAGGGTCTGTGTCTACAATTTATAGCAGTATGCCAAATGAGAAACAAAAAAGCTGGCAGGAGTTCCCTCCTTCCCTCCTTCATCTGCTTGACAAGAACAAAGGAGATAGCAGACGATTACTTACAAAAGAGATTTTAAATGCAGAGTACAATCTCTAGAACAAATCTTAAAATAACACCCCATGTGTACAAGGGAGACAACTCAAACCCGACTTGAATAATCAGGTGCTCACTGTACGGTGAAAGGCGGTTATCTAATGATCTTTCACCTCAAGCAGATTATCTGACCTTTGTGAAGGATGAGCCTTGGGTTCCTCTACCAAACTCAACATGCAGATAAGAAAGGTGCTTTCATTTAGTAATTTTGTTCCCACATCATGTGCTGTTAAACGACACGATGCTTGTTAGATTAAATGTAGGTCTGACAGTACCAACCATATTGCAGTCAAAGACAGATACTTTTTCAGGCAAAACTGCATTTTTTTAATCCCAAATGAAATTTCTTCACAAATGTGTGATCTGGTTCTCAGCTGTTTGCACTGCCTCGGCTCCCTCTCAGCCCACAGTCCCACTGGTAGGGCAGGGAGGGGTCTCCTTGCTATTACAGTCCACTGCAACCACTGATGAGATGGAGCTTTGCAACTTGGAATAATGCAGGGACAGTCCAGGCTTACACCTGTTAGAAACATGAAATGTTTCTACARACCTTGGCTGATATGTGAGAGCACTGGATGTTGAAGGCCACTCTCCAGGGCCCCTAATCCTCACAGCTCCCCTTTGTTACCTCCTGCCSAACCTCGGGGGACACATGCTCCCTGTCTCCTAGCCTTCCTTCTCCTGAGCAACTGGCTGACTTTAACTGATATTACTGTAAAAGCTAGTGAGAACCTGAAATATCAGCTCTGAGCTGTTGAAACTGTAGTTGGAAACTGAAAAGTAGTTAAGGGTCTTTCTTAGTYCTTGTTGAGATTCTCTGTATTGCAGGACTGCTACTCTCATTCTTACTGCTCTCTTCTAACCAGAGGTGGTTAGAAACCTGTCTGTATGGAGRGTGGTGCTGGGTAGGCTATGGCAGGTACGCCACTGCCTTAATGTGTCCTGTTGTAAGACAGTTCATGACAGTTCATAGGGTTGGGTAAAAACTGAATCTTCTATTAGTTCAAAGGAGGTGTTGGGCTTTTTTTATTCAAATGTGGTCATAGACAAGCATCATCCTACAGTTCTTACAGMGATGGTGGAAGATTTAGTAACCCCCCACATCCATAGGGAATGGATTAGCACTCCCTAATCCATTTCAGATGAAATGGATGGGGTAAACTCAATCCACTTTGCTCCATGGCTATATGGGTCTGTTGGAAGCAGATTAAAGAAAGGTCATGAAACCTTAATAACGATTAGAGGGAGAGTAACAAACATTTACAGTGATTTGCAGAATGAGCATCTGTTTAGTACTGTGTTGATCAGTGATTTCTGTCACTGAAGAGTTGAAGGGTTGAAGTCATTTTCATATTAACAATTTTAATATTTTAGTTCAAACTTTTAACTATAATTGTCTTTCTTGCAGAGTTCTTTCTAGTCTACTCTACATACACTATCTCTTATTTGGTGAGGAGACACCAAATGAATACTCCCACTCTGTCCAGATACCCGCTTTGCTCACTAAATTTTCAAACAAGTTCTTTCAGGCTACCTGCCACACAGTTCCACTTCCTGGGAAGAGCTTCCCAAGAAACCCAYAATGCCACCTCCCTATCCTCCTTCAGATCCTCTGTTAAAATATTTTTCAGATGCCTGCAAAAATATTGGCAATAGGTGATTTCTGAGACCATGATTTACCATGCTGACAAACACTCTGCTAGATTCTGTTTCAATATTCACATTTTCTCTTACTTTATTTTTATTTTACTTTATAGAATAGGAATGACTGCCATGTTTTGGTTCCATATTTGTACTTTGTCTTCACAAAGGGAAAAACGGCCTCAAATCTCAAATTTATACGATAATACTACAGAATGATCAGGAGGGCATGGAATGTTCCATATCATTTACTCTCCATCCATCTGAGATCTTGCCATGGGGATATCATAGCAATGCTGCATGCATTTGATACACAGTTTCTGTTTGAAGTTCTAGTAGTTTCTTATGAGAACCTAATTGTTCAAAACTTTTCTGGTAGACACCTTTAAAATATTCACTGGTCTCTTAATCTAATTCAAAATTGCATTTGAAAATTGCTTTCTTCCTTTCTAATTCTATTTGTCAGAAATAAAATAATAGGTATATGCCACCTTAACATTTTCTGTCTTACTTGTCTTAAAATGCTGGAATTACAACGTCTTTGCATTTTCAATTGTACTCCAATTATCTACATTAAAACATAGGTCTGCTGACATACAAAAATCACTTTCTGCAAATATTATACTTAAAGAGTTGCTTCATACAATGGAATACTTTTCTGAAACATGACAAATGGGGATTTTTCTGGTCTTATGCCTAGTAATCAGTATAGTTCTCTGAAAGACCTGGCTGGATTGGGCCTGCTGAAGATGAAGCTTTATAGCAGCCCAGGAATGTGTTCTTGCTATGTGTTTTTTTGTTCACTGCTTGTCTATAATCTCTGTAAGTCTCACACCTAATTTGGTATCATTGTTTTTCAATTGATAAAATGATTTATATCAAAGAAGATCTCTAAAAGACAGACTTTATGTTCTTATTGAGGCTACAATGAGTAATGAAGACAACCTATTTTATTGATGATATCTTGATCTCTGATGTAATTACAATAGAATTGTAACGAACCAATGAAGCTGCCTCGCAAATCAAGATCAGCTTCTACTGCTTGGTTTTCTATTTTGTTTTCAGTCTTTTGAATATACATTTGGAAATAAAATGAAAAGATGATATCTGGTATATCCAATGAGTGAAAGAAATTGTACAAGGGTATCTGAAAGCATGCATAAATATAAACTTAGAGATTGTCCTGTTGAATTATATTATTTATTACTATGTGATTAATTAAACTGGGGTCTTTGAGAAGGCATTAAGGCAGCCATATATGTAAGSAACAAGTCCAGAAGTCAGGAGTTGAGCATCCATTTTCTCCCATGAACAAAGGCTGCTTCTGAAACCCTTCTCCACCCTGATCCTGATTCCTGCTGAAGTTAATGMAAAATTCTTCTTAAAATAATCTATWGTGAGCYGGATCAGGCCCATTACATTTATGTGCTTCATTTCCCTGTAGGTGAAAATAGGGACAGTGATGTCTTATGTTTAACTGTGAAAGATGGGTGGAGGAGCTGACAGACACATAKTTAGACCTTCATCAAGCGACTTGTGCCTCCTTCAGTTTTCACTTTTCCATTCCCTCTTCTGTTCACTTCCACTTCTGCTGCTTGAGTCAGTGGACATGTAAATAAATAAACCCCTGAAGTTCTTCATAAAATGTAAATTGATAGAATAGATTAAATAATGAACAACCCATTCATAATCACTGAGAGATTAGTGAGTGATTTGCAGATTCTAATTATACAATGGATGAATTATTGTACTAGAAAAATCCCTAAAGAATAAAGAGCTATTGGCATTCCTCTATTGTAATTCTGAACCAGAGTTCAGCTGAMGCTCAGCTTCAAGACATGTATCAGAAAACTATGCTATATCAATCAGGACACACACCGAGTTCTCCATGAATAACTTGCCAAACTAGTTAATYGATTTGTTGATCCAATAACCTGGGACAGCGAGTGTTGTCTTGGGCACTTGATACTTTCTAAATCAAGACCAAAGCACATACAAATTATGAGTGTTACCATGGGGCATTTTTGCAGTGTCTCACATGCAGAGGTTTTGATAGTGGGTGTTTTTGGATCAATGAATAACTGCCAGAGCCAAATTAAGTTTGGTGTGTCATCTGGCAGGGGGTGGATCTCAGAAATCACATCAAGTTCACGCACTCTGTGTGACCTCTGAGCTCTAAAGCTACTTATCTCCTCTCAAGTTACTGATTCCTGAAGACTTTTGAATTCAGTGATATTAGACTGGAAGCAGAGACACACCAAGCACCATAAACACGATGCCACTCTCACAGTCACTGCCTTCTCCATCTGAAAGAAACAAATTCACTTCCTGTGCTATAGATTCCTAAAATACTATATTCAGAAATATGGCCATCTTGTGGCCGCAACAGAGATATACTGCTATTATCACAGATTTGTTTCTTTAAGGCCAGTAAGGTGTAAAAATTTCTTGTTAGGAGTATGTACCCTGAGTCAGTGATGTGATTCAAAGGAATTATTCATCCTAGCTTGTTTTAAACCAAAGTTTATTACTAGGTTTTGCCGGGACATAGGAGCCAAGATCCTTGGTTGGTATAAATGAGTGCAGCACTCTTGAAATCAATAGAATTTCATCGATATACACCAGTTGTGGGAGCCATTAGGCTTATCCCAGGACAGGCTCTCCTCTGAGTTGTAGTTGTACTCTAAGTGTATTTTCTGTAAATTACAAGATGAAATCTAAGGAAGAACATAGAAGTTTTTCAAGACACTGGAAATCCAAGGTCCTTCAATGACCATTAGTTATTCTAAAGTTACTTTAGAGTGAAATATCCCCTTAGGGTCTTACGTAGAGAAGTATTAACAGAACTTATAAAGAAAAGGAGGGGGAATGTGTCACARTCCTAGCCAGTAGTTACTCCTCTGCTTCTCTTTACTTTCCCATGAAAGCTGGAAACACCAAACAGCCCTAAAGATCACATGTATGGTTTACATTTGAGTAATGTGTTACTTTTGAGGAATGCTGAAAAAGACTAAGACTCTTTAGCCTTGAAAAGAAGCACCTGAAACTGCAAGTAGCTCGGGAAGGTCAGAGGGGAATAATTGTGTATGTTTTTCAAAACACAAAACTTGGAGGAATCTGATGCAACTTTCAAGTGAGGGGTTCCAAACAAATACTATTCTGCCATGTGTGTTTGCATAACTGATGATTTAGAAGGTTGTGAATTCCACGGTGATTTTGACAAATTTGTGGAAAAAAAGCTCTGCATGGCTTACAACACATTAAAGCTTCTGAGTTGCAGATTAGCTGAAATCTGGGAAGATACAAGTACAAAACATTATTCTTTTCTTTATTTACCTGTCTGACAGAAGCATAACACCTAGAAAAATGTCTAGGAAATGCTGCTCTATTGCCTGTGAACACATGCAAATTCAAATCTTTCACAAGGGCTAATCTCTGGAGGGTAACAAAGACTCTCTCTCCTTCTAAAAATAATTTTTTAAAAGTCCTTCTACACTTGAGGTGACAATAATGGTGTGGCTCAATAGGTAGAAAGAATCTGAGTCCTCAGCTCCATAAAAAGGACTTATTTCATAAAATACCTCAGCTATAAAAATAGACCATTAATGTTTCATGAGTGAGGGACACTGCTAATGAGTACTAAATGTAGGAAAGCCAGGAAGCATAAATAATAATTTCAACATCAATATTTAATCAGAATATTTATCTTCAGTTGTTGTTTCCCATTATTTTTATTATTTAGTCTCAATTCTCCTGATAGAATACCTGATCAGACATTGTTGAGGTACTGTGATATTGATAAGTAATCTAATTAGGGTTGATTTTCACTTTGTAAAATAGTTTTTTAAAGTAAAAGCAAGGGGTAAGCAAGTATTTGACATACTGACAGTTGTTTGAAGGCTGCATGTCTCATTGTCTTTTATTATAACTCATTATGTTTATAAATCTAACAGCAACCTTAGAATAGTTGGAGTTTTTTGAGGTTTTTTTTTAATCCTGTTGTTACTGTGCTAGCAGTTTTATTTCCTTCTCACTTTTGAATATGAGAGGTTTTTAAAGAATTTGTGCTACCAACATTATCAGGACGAACTTTGAAGCACATTTTGAAAATAGAGAAGGTCAAAGATTAAACATTTCCAGTAGTATGGTGTAATTAGGAACCTAACTTCCTTCAGCATTTAATTAAGAGCCTTAATTTCATCCTCAGAGTTTTTCTGAGATTAAATCTCTGCTAGAGCAGAGAGCTAAACTAGATCATCTGAACTCATCCATATCTTAGAGGATTCTATGAGGACTCTTTGGACCCTCTCAATCATTGTTTGCCATTACTGGAAACATACTGAATAGCCAATCGTGAGCCTAAACTATTTTAAGTTGCGTAATGACCTTCCWTTTTCCCCTCTCACTCCTTCTGCTGCAGATCTATGAGCAAATACAATCACGGTCAGTTGTATGTTTGGTACTAATCATACGAGTGCTAACAAATCCATGGCCTCTCAGCCTTAAAATATCACATCTAACCTGTAATATTGGAGGTCTAATTACCCCGCTTTGAGAAGGCTTTAGAAATTACTAGTCAGGATTTTGTAGAATTTGGTTAAAATTCAAGTTTTGAAGGAGTATTAAAGAAATTTTAAAGGAAATGAAGCCCTCAAATGCCTGGCTGAAGAGAGGGAATTTCTCTGCACTCTGCTATTGCTGTAAATTGCTCTATTAGAGGTAGCAAGCTCATTTACTTTTTTTCAGATGATGTTATGTAATCCATTCAGGAAACAAAATAAATTAGCTCCTTAAAAAGGTGGAAAAGAAAGGATTCAAGGAATCAGGGGATTGGGCAGGGAATGGTAAACTGCAGATACTGAGGGGTTGGAAAAGAGTGAAAGATGTAAGAGCAAGATGAGAGAGCATGATGAGAACTGGGGAGATGGAGAAGAGACAATGRAGGCCAGAGCTCAGGGATGGATGGAGATAAACATGGGAAAGGAGGGAGAACTCAATTGCAATATARAGGATTCCCATAGAAATGGCTTGGCAACATGGAACATAAGGGATGCCATAGGAGAATGTAKGAAGAGTCACCTTGGGGTGCGCTTCAATTAATCAACAGGCTTAAAACRAACAAACAAACAAACAGAAAACACCCTGATTGTATTTCTTTTGCTCTCCTGATGGATTTGAACTGCACAGAATCAATCAGTACATTTACCTCTGAATTTCCAGGTTTCAGAAAAGCAATCTTTCCTAGAAAGAAACAGCAGMCCAAAAGGCCCTTGGAGTCGGACCCTGCAAGTGAGTTTTTTCTCACCAAGGTTTTCAYGTTACACAGACATTGTCAGAATTGAAATGAAATGTGGCCAAGTTTAATAATTAGTTTTTCATATAGTATGAAAATATTTTCCTTACATTCTGCTTGTAGTTTGGAGGAGAAATTCATGCTCATTCCTCACCCTGAACCCAGGTTTCCACGAGGCTATGTTGTTGGTAGCAGTCTGTACTGACTGCTCATGATCATAAAATAATGATGATGATTATCATCATAAAAAATGAGAGAAATTACATACCTTTTTTTTTGAAGAAAGAGAATTAATTTATAAGAGAATATGTGTGCTGGAACAAAAATCACAGAAAAAGCCTTTTGTTTGACTTCCTTGATTCCTCTGCTCTATGCTTTCAAAATTGGTGAGTTGCCTGAAATGCAAACCCAAGCAAACACTAATTTTGCTGACTACAGCTGTGTGAATTCTAGTAAATTATGGTCTATGCAACTAACAACTCCTTCTCAGTCCCCAAATTGTGTTTACTTTTTAACTTTAACGCTCTTAGCTTCCCCCCCCCAATTTTTTTTTCTTGCAGTCTTGCAGAATAGCAAGGAGAGAAGAAATGTTCCTCAGAAACTTGACAAAAGCTAGCAAAGGGAAAGGCAGGAAAATAAATAMAAGGAGGTGGAAAGATAGCTGGCAGCTCACTGCTCCTGTAGGGAAACTTCACTTTTTATTAGGAAATGTGTTCATGTACTTTATGGTGACTTGAACCAAGTGCTGAATTAGTTTCTGGAAAAAGAAATATATATATATATATATATACACACACACACACACTTGAACATATTCTGCTATTTTGTTATGTATGTTCCTGAAAGATTCTCAAGCATTTCTCATGAGTATTTGACATAGACAGAAGGATTGATTAACCCAGGAGTCTTATGTATATTCTAGAAGAACTAATAACCCTGCAACAAAGGTATCATGTAGTGAGGAGTAGTAATTAAGCAACAACTATTTGAAGTTTTGGTCTATGAGTGATGAAGCTTTATAAAATCAGTGTACACTCAGCTTTGACATTTGACTAAAGAGACATTTCCAGGTAAAGTGACTCTGGAAAAATTAGAGCTATCCTTAGCCAAGAGGCACACAGTTGGACATCATGCCTGGCACAGTTTGTGCTGTAATGTACTGTGGTATTGATGTGTCAGAGAACTAGAGTGCAAAAAAACTGTAACCTGAAGGGAACAGTAAGAAATACGAAATTCACACTATAATTCTCAAGATCCTGAGCAACTCATTGAAAGTTATGTATATTGACTGTCTGGGACAGTGCAGGAATATCYTTCCAAACAGTGTAAAGGAGCTCTTGGTCCAGGTTTCCTGGCCAGAACCAATCTGCATGATTACCTGGATCCTCACAAAAAACGCTGCAAGAAGGCCTAAAACCATTGGGAGACYCAGCAGTCACATAGACTTGTTCCTACCTGCTTGTTTCCACCTATCCTCCATACACATCCCTTAATATTATTTGTAGATGACTTGTCCAAGCATATCTGATAGGTGACAAATTCACTGCTTGTCGTGGAGACCAAGCTTCCTTCTGGTCTCATGGCTAAATCAGATCCTCTCAGGATTCCCAGCATTTGTATTCCTCTGGGTTGGCATGCATCCCAAAATCGCCAAAGCATGTGTCCCCCAAATCAAAAAGCTGTGATTATTCYGAGGGATGTAGAAGGGGGGTGTGAAATGAGGCCTCACAGCTGATGCTGGCCCACCTCTGTGTGGCATTAGTTAGCAGCAGGCACTACAGCCAGCCACAGGCAGCTGCCTAAATGAGAGCGTGGTAGGAAACAGTTGTAGGGTCTGCGGTAAATAGTGCTAATGCAGGAGCTTTAGTGCTCTTTACCATCACAGGTAGATCTGCTTCTGCATTAGAAATTACACAGTTCCCCAGCAGCAATTGCAAACATCGTAAGAGTCCCACCAAACCCGAGCAAAGTCAGCCACGGCCAACATAACATCTCCTGCAGTGGCCAGTGTGAGAAGGGGGCGAGCAGGGGGTGTTGGTTTGATAGATACAGTCCTTCCTGAAACGAAGAACCCAACCCAAAAAGAATGGGGTAAAAGGAGCAGGAGAAGCCTCCTTAGAACGAAATAAAAAARGGCTGCATAACAATGTAGGAAGATTATTATGATCCTGCTAATATAGGAAACTATTCGCATCAAATTATGGGGGATGGCACCGAAGATAATAGCAGTTAACTCAACAACTATCTGATAAATGTTCCTTAATAGGATGCTATTAGATGTCCCTGACACACTGTGGGTTTTACTCTGATAAAGAAGGCTGTTCCAAATGTTTAATTGTGCAATTTACGTTTTGTTTTTACAATTGTTATGAACAAAGAACCCAACCAAAACTAGAGTAGTCAGAAAAAGAGAAGAAGTAAGGAGCATCAAAGTTTTTTTTTTCTTTCCTGAGGGCTTTAAAATAAGCTGTCCTCCCCCAACTCTTTCACCTATTTACACCAACCCTGAAGAAATGTGTTTACAAATGCCAGTAGTTCAGTAACTGCTTTCCCACTTGCAGAATATCTTGCAACAAAAGAACACAGAGTACTTTGCAATTATTTGCATCTCCCAACTACTACCTGTCTCTGCGGCAGGTAAGTAATCATTAGTTCTGCTTTACAAATGGTTAAATGCCTAATGAGGAARGCTTAAAGACTGGCCCCAAACCAGACAAAGCAATTTTTCAAATTGCTGAATATCTGCAGCTATAATGAGAGTGAGTGGCATGAGAAGCACTCAGGATCTTTGCAAACTGTACTGGGAGCTAATGTTCCCATGTTTCCTGCGTTACAGGAAAGAAAGTTATTCTGAAGTAAGGAACTTTTCTGAACAAAAACCTCAAAACAGTCTATGCTAATACTTGTACAGGTGAAAATTTTTCAACCCTTTGTGTTTATATAAAATATATCATTTATATTTTCCTATTCTGAGGAATGAAAAAGAATATGGAAAATACTGGTGTTCCTCCTTGCAGGAGGAACATTCTAGTTTTTTGTTTATTTGTTTTTTTTTTTTTTTTCAGAACAATTTTTACATGCAATTGAAACAGCAATCTAGAACAAAAAGGACTGTTCAAAATCCAAACTGAAAAAGGGAAAGATGTGATATTAGATCTTGTGTTAGGAATCCACACAAGAGGGGGACAACTCCCTGCTCGCAGAAAAGCTGGCCTTGGTTGCTGTTCTCTCCAATTCACGCTTTCTGTGCCATTTCTAATAGAAGTGTTTTGTTTGTTATTTACTTTTAAAGTGTTTTTATAAAAGATTTCTCTAAAAATAAGGCCTCTTTAACTTTCTGGGAAGAGGCAGCTTCTCTAGAAGTGTTTAAGGTTCAAATAAGAGGAACTGAAAGGATGTTGGAGGAAAGAAAAGAGTCTAGGTGCAGCCTGGTGCAAGCTGGGCTTTTGCCACCCTCCCTGATGAGCAAGCCTGTCTTACCTGTGTACGCACAGGCACAGAGCTGCTGTGCAGCCTGGCAAGAGCTGTGGTTCTTAATTGAAGTCAATGGGAGGAGAAGTGCTTTTGAGGCACCTCTTCCCTTTTTATGCTTGCTCGAAATCAGAGCATCACAAACACGCACACATGCTGTTTTGAAGACTTGGTTTCTGCTGCTTCTCTACTAGTCTCTTCTCTGCTTCTTGGAAAATATCAGAGATTTCTGCTCTGGCTGTACTTTTCATGTATTGAACCCCACTCACTTGCCAGTGAAGGAACTTTGTCTTCAAATGTCTTTCTTTGCCACTAAAACAGCAGGAAAAAAAAATAGAAAAAAAGTAGAGAATGTAAATAAATCCAAGTCTATGTTTCCAGTTCTGTCTCACAAATAGGTGAATTCTGCTGATAAACTGTGATTTACAGTGACAAAATTAATGTATTAATGGATATACAGACTTTTATGACTTAAAGAACTTAAAGAAAAGATTTTTATGATTGTTATGATTGTTTTCTAAGATACTTCCCATAATACAGGGCGTGGATTTTTGTGAAGTGATTCTTATGCCAAGCCCATAACTTCAGGTAGCACTTAATCATTTGTTGTAGAAGACATCGGATATTGTCCTCAGATATAGCACTCTTTAGGTAGGTTGTTCCAATAACTCCGTTTAAAATAGATTGAAGTCTACTCTCAGAATTGCATGTGGAGAGACATTTTTGTTTTCCAGTTTAAAAAAAAATATTCTCAGGAAGGCAGGAATGAGCCTCTCTTTATGATGCGGAAGCCTTCAGGGAGGTATAAACTTGTTAAAAAAAAGTGCCTCAGGGGTCAGATGTAAATATGAGTTGTTTAGTTTTGTTGTGTTTTAAGAGAAACAAAGAAAGATTTCCACAGCTTTTAATCTTTTTCCTTGATAAGAACAYGTCATTAAATACCCTGTCCTTGTCCTCATGAAATGCCTGTTCTTTTGGTCAGAGTCAGCTTTATTTATTTATTTATTCATTTATTTATTTTCAATATTGTGACAAATGGCAGACAGCAATGGAGATTTGAAATAATTAAAACTTGACTGATGAAAGGCTTGATCAACATGAGATTTGGAACCTCCTCATGTTAATTAAAGCAGTGTTAATACTTTGATTTCAGTCTTCTATACTTAACTGAAGCCCATTCTAGACCCATAAATTTGCATGCCTTACCGGGTGTTAATTTTCTTCAGCTTACATAAATTCAGATGATGAAGATTGAAACTCATTAATTGGATATAGGGTCAAAATTGATGAAAATACGAAATGATTGTACATGAAATTGCAACCTGTTCTTTATGAGTCATCTGTCTCGTATCTACGTAGCTATTTCAAAGTTCTTGCCTTCCATAGGGCTGGCATTTGCACTCCACTTTTCCCTCCTAGACTTTAGCCACGTGCGCACTCCTCCCATGGGAGCATCGCAAGGGGCTCACAACACAGACCAGTTGTCCCAAAGTCAAGCTTGCTTTTGGGGCACAGAAGGTACGTTGATACTGTAAGAGGGATGAAGGCTCAAGAACAAGTTTACGCTTTGAGATTCTGCATTTCGTGTTGCCACTGACAACCGCAGCCCTACCGAAAAGTGCCGAGGCACCAACACTGTGCTAAGGCAGAGCTGCGTGTACGCTGCCCGGCTGAGTTATATACGTTGCTCTGATGTCCTGCTCTGTGTATGCAAGGTCCAGGCTGCACGACTAAGAGCTTTCAAAGGCTCTGGGCATCCTCAATCTCTCTCTCTCTCCAAGGCACCCAGTTCAGTCTGTTCTTGAGTACAAGTCTGTCTGAGTGGTGAGGACACTGACCAGAGGGCCCTGACTACCTGGCCACAAGAGGTATTGGTGAAATAACTTCCACAAGGAATCTCCACTAGCTGTTTTGGGCCACTCTGTGCTGCCTGAACTGTGACACAACTGGGGATCTGGCTTTGTCCCTCCAAAGCCCTATGCGGGCATTACAGAATTAAGTCTCACAAATGATGGTGGTGGGTTGAATATAAATTGTTTCTCACTCTTCATAGAAGAGAAGAGACTTTAAAGAACTAATGTCTTGTAACTATTGATCTTTCCATATGAAACCTTTCTTATCCTTGTAATATTTGTATTGCAGCACTGCCATACAGCTCCATCTAAGATAATGGTACTGTTGTACTACGCAAAGACACGTAGATTTTTTTAGCTTCTCACAAAAAAACCTTCAGCCTACAAAAAAAGAGGGATGAGATGAGAAACAGAGCCAGAAAGAGAAGAAGTTGATATGCCTTAAGTAACATACTTGACTAGCAGGAAGGCCATGGGCAACCACTTGAACAGCATTATAGCAGACCATGAGTTTCTTCAGGGCTGGTTACAGTCTGTTTTACCTATTCAGATAAAATACAACAAGGACATTGACAATATCCTCAACTTGTACTCTAAAAATTGCAGACCTTTCCTCCTCTAATAATGTGATATCTTAAGATGCATCATGCAGCACTAGGAGAATTTAGCTGTGTATTATCTTCGAAAACAGGAAGCAACAATAAACTGAGAAAACACATTTTAAATATTAAAGAGCAAAGCATTTATAAAAGACAAGGGGGAAAAAAGGCTTCTTTTTTTGCATTAAAAATAATTGTTATATGAAAAAKTCACATAAATCTAATTTCAATGGCTAAAAGACTATTGTTATAATTGTAATAATTCCTCAGAGGAATTATTCCTCTGCTAAAGCTCCATTTAGTGTTTTCAGTTTTGCATTACTGGTTCATCCTACATACTATCACAACACATATCAGGTCTACACTTTCAAGCCTTATTAAAATAATCATTTTTATCAGGAATGGAGAGCTGTTACTTACCACTGGAAATATATTATTAGCTAATCCAAACTAAATCGCTCATTCCTCCTCACTAAAAGTTAGATGCCTGTCAACATTTCAATATTATCTCTAACATTCTGAGACTCTATAATTATGTAGAATTTGTTGGTGGTTTGTATTTTAAAAAATAATGGATGGAGAATTCTGTCTTGTCTTTTCTGTGTGGGTATGTAGTCCATACAGGAAGAGGAAAATATAAGTTAGGAAATGGGAGGTAAATTTTCCACTCCAATTTTTCCAGCACTGGAAAGGAATGCTTGCTCTGTGGAAAACAAGGAAAACATTTAAATTGGAAAGGGAAAAAGAGTTTTCCAGCAGAACATCACAAAGAACATCCATGGTAATGCACAGATCTTTTTCAAGGTGAGAACTAAGCTAAGAAAACTAATAGAGRAAGATACGGCAATCCAGTCTGATCTCCACAATGACTTAATTCAACAGGGCTATCTGATAAGACTGTTCCTARAGATTTTTTTTTTCTAATTATTTATATTTCACTTTTTTCCTACTTTTACCTCCTATTTTTCTGTTGTATTATTATCCTTGTCTTTCCATTTGAACTCTGCCAGTATCTGTGATACAGACTTGTTGCTCTGCAGTATGGGTTTGTTTCTGATTTGCTGTAATTTGTGCCTCTGTCAGGTGCACCTTTTCAGCCTCCTTCTCTTAYAGGTTACATTTTCAAGTATGCCCGTTCAGCCTGTCTCTCATCTATAGATTTCTTGAGAAATCTATAAATAACCAAAAACTTCTCATTCTCCCTGYCCAAATAACTCCCTAAAATTCTCCTCTCATCCAAGACCCAAAAATAAATCAGTTAAACTAGTGCTGAATCCACTGCCCGTCTTTTTATATACAATCCCAGGATAAGGAGGGCTTCCAGTTACATGTAATATAAGCAGTTGAATAAAATAAAACCCTGAAATACATTGAGCAGGGTTCAGTCCACATCTCAAAGTTTGTGAATAGTTTACTTCTGGTTTATGAGCAACTCCTCTGACTTCCAGAAAAGCTGCCAGAGAAAGCTTCAGATGGCAGGAAAGGAAGACAGCTACTGTTTTTTAATCACAGCCATTTAATACATAGATGAACGCATGTGCACCAGCATAATATATATTGCATTAGAGTATGAGCCATCCGCATGGAGCTTATGACCTTTGTGAGACTCTGTACCCTTGTGGAGAGCTTTCTGCAACTGGTGAAACACAAAACCCTAAAATGTTTAAAATAGCACTATGTGCCCATGTTTAGGTTGCTGAATCCAACCCAAAGAGCCTTTTCATGATGAAAAAACACACTTCATCAAGTACGAAATAGYGATAGCAAATACACACAGCAAATAGCAAATACATTTCAACATACACACAGATGAAATATGAATGCCCTAGGCTAGATGAATCTAATCTGTGGTTGCTTCACTGTCATAAAACACCCATAGATCAAGAAGACGAGGTTGTAGGGAAATCTTGCATAGAAAAGTTTGAGCATTTTAGCCATTGGCTTTAGCCCTGCAGCTTTTCTATCAGCAATATTTCCTCCGTGCAGCAAAATATGCAGCCTGCCCTCCATTTTTTAATTCAAGGGCAGACAGTGACAGGTGAAGATAAGTTTGTATAGATAGTGCTAACAAAACAACATGTAAAGCAATGAAAAAGAGTGAATAGTGAATTATCCTTAGTGGGATAGAAGTGTGAATTCAAGATCCTTGCTCCTGAACTAGAACTGGAAGCAAAACTGAAGACATCAAAGTCCTCACTGGAGCAACCTGGGCACAGAGGCACAAAGTAGAAAAGTCGGAGAACCGGGATGGTAACAACATGGGAACACTGCCCCAGACTTTCAGAGAAGAATGAACGAGTTAAAGGGAACATCAGTTTCCACGAGAAAAACCTCACTGGTGAGTTCAGTATCAGTAAGAGAGCCAAAGTGAGACRGAGCAAGGGTGCGGTCTGAGGGCATGTGGTCTGCCAGGCCCTTGAACTGATAAAGGAGAAAAATGGTGTTGATAAAGTGGTGAAAAAAAATAAGTGACACTCAAAGAGGTGAGGAGGATTCACCCAGAACGGAATTGGGAGAGTGCAATGCACAGGGAAGCTCAGCTGTTTTCCGTCTTGACAAGGGGACCGCAGCAATGTGCAGCAAGACACAACATCTCCCTGGGACACCATTTCTGGGACTGCATATTTTACAATTACAACCGCAAATGTGATTTCTTTAGAAGTGGGAAAATAGAATGGAAGTGAGAATCTATACYGCTCCAGGCTTCCCATGCACCTTAGAAAAAGAGCACCATTCTGACACGAGCAAAGTAACATTCAAATTATAGAATAAACACAATTATAAGCTATCACGGAGACACCTGCCTACATCACTACCTGCAYGAAGAGCAAGTGTGCCAGGCCAAGTGAAATACCCCCTGATAATTGCAGCTTCTTTCCAAACAGACAAAGAATATATCTGTTTGCTGATTAAGGGATTTTTAAAAAAACTCAACAAAGCTATGTTTGTTTAAAATATTTGTACAGTGAGGACCTCAAGGACCAAAAATACCACCCCCCTGCCAAAAAAAAAAAAAAAAAAAAGAGCTAGCCCAGCATGACATGGTGTCAGGAATTACTGAAGAGCAAAGCAGCGTGTCAGAGAGATGGAAGGTTTCAAAAGAAAAACCATAAAGGGGCCTCCAGGTTTATCCAAGTCTATTTTTTCCTTAGAGAATTGTAATTACTCAAAAGTACATGGTTTCTTCTTGAATGTCTGCGGGGTGTTCCAGAGTTTTTTTTTCTTCCCCTTCTTGACAGGCCCTCCTGCTGACATCAGACCAACAGTCATTACACCTTTCTAGTAATGTCAATAAAAAATTTGCCAGATATAGCTCATCTGGACCTGAACAGAGAAACCCTCAGCCAGCAAAAAAATCAAGGACTCTGCAGTGATTATGTAATTTCTGTTCCATAAAAATAACTGTTTATCTTCAGAAAAGTATAGACTAGAGAAGGAAAGCATGTAATTTAATAATTCAGTAGATAAAAAGTCAAATAGGAGAGAGCTGGGTGCCAGAGGTTGATCTCCTTTGCATTCAAGGAATCTGAAACCGGGGGATGTTTCCACRCTTATCATATCAACGGGAGAAGATTGTGCCCAAAGCTTAGGGGGAAATATAACTCACTCAGGAAAGAGTGAAAAAAAAATCTTTAAAAATGAAATCAACAATTTTAATGTTTTAGGTGGGTTTAGTTCAGGTTCTTCCAGACCATTCTGACATGCAGGTCCTGACACTTGATGACTATGTTGCATGACGCTCTCTCATTCTAAGTACTTTGATAGCAAAGGCAACATTTATTCCACAAATATATTGTCTCCAGCCAGAGACCAGGTAGACCACAGTTTTAGATTAAGGTTACTATTCAAAGCAGGTTCACTCCATTCTCTACAGATCCTCAAATAATGCTGACAAAAGTAGGATGTCCTGTGCTGCTTTCTCATCCAGCTAAGTGGGAGGGCAGGCACTGATACATGAAAAATGCTTGGTAATTGTCACCTGTGGCTGTCACCAGCAGCACAGGAAAACYGCTGGCAGCTCGGGCCAGCTCCAGCAGAACTGGTAGGTGTGTTGGATGCTGTGAAATGTAAGGCGACTGTGAACATCACACCATTCTCATTTCTGGAGAGAACAGACCACTTTTGGGGAAGTGATGAGGATTCTGTGTGCAGAAAGCTGCTGAAAGGGTCAAAGGGCAACTGCAAGTGCCCAGTGCATGTTGTCTCCTCTCCCATGTTAATCTATGTATAGATCTGTGTGGCGTTGGTATTGTGCATATAATGCAACTATGTACTAAAATTAMACATCTGAAAAAATGCAAGCAGATATTTCCCATATGCTTCCCTATCACTACTGTGAATGTGTACTGATCTCCTCAATTCTGAGTATTTAAATGAGTTGCTGGTCAGTCCTTTCCAACTCAGACACCTCTGCTTTATGATTTGACATGGCAGCTACTGATTATAGATTGAAATAAARGTGAGAACCCTGAGAAAAATGCAGTTTGGCATCACAATCAGATTTTGAATGCTGGAATCCCTGTAAAATGAGATATAGTGAGAGATGCGTGTGCACAACACTAGCCTCCTAACAGGATTACTCCCAGTAAAGAGCCTATCATATTCACTTTAAGAAGAGCTATGAAAGAAAAATACCTGTGAAGATTAGCACAGAAGAATWAWAAAAAAAAATCCATTTGCTCCATGTCCTCTTCATTTGACATTATCTTCTTCTGTATCAGTGTGAGACAAGCTAGCATAAGAACCCTGAAGCTAAGCACTCCTGATTTCTCCAGGTAGCTTAAAACGATATAAAACCTTTGGAGTCTGGCTTCTTTATTTTATTTTAATACCTTGTGATGTCCAGCTGAAGAAAGTCAGCATTAAAACTGGTTGGAGCAGCACAGCGCTCCATTGGGGGATGCTGTAACCTGGAAAGCTTAAGATGCAGCATTCAAAATAGCAATTCCCCAAGGGCAATAGTGTATATTCAGGTTGGRCAATTGAATACATCTCAGAAGGAGGCTCCTCTGGAAATCGTAGGTGCCATAAGCACAACCCAGAGTCAGGGCATGTCACCTAAGAAACACTCTGCCACAGATTTCATCGTGACCTTTCATTTGTCACTGATGAGGAGGTAGAAAAGAGAGGGGATTCCCCTAAGTATAGCCAGCTATCTCACCTTTTGTTTACYATCTTTTTGTCTCCTGACATTGGAGAGGAGTTTTCTTCTTAACAAATATGTTTTCTAATTCAAGATCAAAATAAATGTAAAATGGTCCATTCYGGATTTAAAATCTACAAACCTGAACCCAGTGGGCTTCAGTTCTATTAATAACAGTGACATGAAGTGGTATCTCTTTTTTTGTGAGCTGCCTCAGTGAGGCAATCAACTCAAACGCATCTGTGTCAGTAAAGAAGACTGTATCCACTTAATAAAATGAATGTATCAGTAGCATTGATTCAAAAAACCCATGAGCCTGCCAACATGCTTCCTGTGACAAAGGAATTAACACTCCATCATCGGAAGCTCTTTGTGACTCTTGGTCCTCRTTTAGTCACCAACTTTTTGCACAGCTGATGGGCTCAGAGGCTGCTGTAGATGTTTCTTTAATGACTAACTGGTCTCAATATTGAAAAGTATCTMCAAGCTTCATATTGGATCAGGCCTATAGTAAGTATACATGTAAGTCTGAATGGAAAAGAAAAAAAAGTAGATAGGTAAAAAACAAAAGGAGGAGGACAATGATTAAATCGAGGTATAGTCACTACTCAGCCATTGATGGAATGGGTTTTGTTCCTCCCTGATACAGCTCCACCAGCACTGCAACAGTGAGGAGGTTTGCACTGGGGAATAATTTTGCTTATACACTTCTCTTACACTTTCATATATCCTTGTCAGACAGACTTTCAGTGCTTTATTAATTGTTATTTCATGCAAACTGTTAAAAGCGGTGAAATTAGAATTATATGATCATAGTCATAAAGTGAGCGATATATTGCAACTTGTTTATCCATCTGCTACAATTGCACCATGGGGATTGACCTGCCTATATTAAAAGCATTGACACAAGTGGTGCTAACACCTATAGAGTATATTGGTCAATATGTATTGTTAATTTATGCATTTGCTTCTTCATATTAGACAAAGCTAAAGAATCTTATATCTAAGTAGATATAGCAGAACTGAAGGAGCTTTGAACAAACTGGCTTGTGCATGGAGAAGAACGGGAGTAGAACAGATTCACAAGCTGAAGTAGAGATAATAGAGGACACAGAATACAGTGATGAAAGCAAGGAGGACTTTTGTTAGCCTCCTGGCCCTGCCATACTCTTTCTCTGCAGAACAATCTTGTCTGGAGACCCTGGATACATCTCTGCTACCTTTGAAAGTGTGAATCCAAGCTGAAACTCACACTCACACKCACCCCCTGTCCAATGTGTGTGGATGACAACTTGAGGGGAGACCTGGGTTTAAGTGGGCTGCAGGGCAGGATTTGCTCGCCCTTCATCCCTGCGTCTGCAGCTCTGCACGCGTCCAGGAACCTCTTCCCCTTCGTGTGAGCACAGTGAAAGCTCTCAGAGACAGTTTCACACTTCTGCCTGAACCTCAGCTGAATTAACACTGATCAGAGAAGTGAACGATTTCTTCCCCCTTCCCCCTGAATAGGAATCTAGAAAGACTTGTTTACTCTAATATGAGGCAAAAAAACTCACAACAGCAAGTTTGATTTTTTTTTCCCTTTACCTTGAAATTCATAACATCATCCAAGTATAGGTAATTATCCTTAGAACAAGCAAAAAAACCAGCCCCTGAGAGTCAGAAAAAAAAGTACTTCAAGAAGGATTTGGTTTTGATAGTGGTTGTTCAAAATCTCTTAAGAGGAAAAAAAGATTGTTTAACTGATGCAAAATATATTGATTGCAAAAGAACCCCCGAAAATCTATCTCTCTGCATCTCTACATTATGCTAATATTCTCTCGTTGTCAGCACATCTTTACCAAGTATGAGGGATTCATTAGCCTCAGTGGAACTGGCATCCCAAACTCCGGCAGAGATTGGAGGCCTCCTGTACCTCAAGCTGGCTCAAGTCAAAGACAGACAAGTGTATCTGACTCAGGCATCCCCATTATGGTATGATCAGCTGCCCCTCGTGGAGTTAAAATCACTTCTTGAAAAGGCGGTGGTAGATCTACCAGGAATTGCTTCATTTTAATGCAAATGCATCCACTTCCTAGAGGAAACAAACACTGCAAGTCAGTRAGTATGGGATGATAGGGTCTGCTAGTGAGGGTTGGGTTTATCTTGGTTGATATGCTGTTTTACACATATTTCTGTGTGTATCTGCAGGCACGTGTGTGTATATATGTATATATATGTATAAGTGTTTGTATATCCACATTATGTATATATACATGCAGGCATATGTATTTGTAGCTTAATCCAGACTGAATTTATTTTCCAGCGCTATCCTCACCAAGAAATTTGTCCAGAAGAAGGGACTCCTATTAATCTTCTTTTCCTTCAATATCTTTATCAAAAATATGCCAGTGTCAGCCTTTGCATGGCAGCGTGACTTAAGAAACTGAGCCCAGACCCTGAACCTCCTCTGCTTCTCTCCTGAAAATGAGCAACATAGAAGTGCTCAGGATCTGCTCATTCCTGCAGGATTAGACCTAAAAATACTGAAGGTTTATATGGATGGAAGGTATGTTCATTTTCCTTTTTTTTTTCAGAGGACTCTAAATTACTGTCTAGCCTCCCATTATTCTCAATTGGCTTCTTCTCGATGATAATTGCAGCAAGGTTAAAAATGGCCTAATGATTGCATTAGTTTCCACACAACTTCCCTCCTTTCACTCCTCTACGACCTCTATCCATAACAGAGATTGGTGAAGGACAAGCAGAAAAGTAAAAAGAATGCCTGAATATAGGTTGTCATGCCCAGCCCAGCTGTTGCTAATAATAATTTTCTGAGTGCTGGCGCTGGATGAGCCATTTGTCACGAATGATTTATTTGACAAAATTAGCTCTCTTTTTTACCTCTTGAAAACTTTTTGTGTGAAATGACAGAGACGTTTCACGGTTGCCTGTTACGTATGCTGGCCTGGGTGATGGTTTCTCTCCTCCTGCGTGAGTCTAGGGATTAGCAGTGCACTGATCTGCAAGGATTCAGTAGAGACTAATGATTTTGGATGCCTCTTCTTTTCAACTGTCCCTTCTGGGCAGACAGATCATGGCACTGATATTCAGCAGGTAGAGTTCAAAATCTTGCTGAAAAAATGTCCCTTAAGGGATACCATGCTTGTTCACACAAAATTACTAATTGCTTCTGAAAATCTCACCCTGTGCCTGTTCGTTATATGTCATTACTTGCATCAGTTACATGGTAGATATTATTCCATGACTGACTAACTGATGTTCTGCAGAATAAGGAACAGGTACTCACTAATGTACGACAAATAAGGCTTCCCTCCTTACATATCAAAATAGATATTCATAAAAATAGCATTGTCTTCCCACTTTGGGGCCTGAACTGTCTATGTAATAGCGATTTTTCCTAAAATGCAGCTCCATCTCCTATCATTTTTCAGTCTAGTTTACCTTGAACTTTCTAGCTACCATAAAGCAGACTCTGACATCAGCTGGGACTCAGTTCTTAATATGGTATGTTCCCATTAGCCAGCTGATCTCCAAGGATTAATTCCATCCCTTGATGCCTCACTGTTCAGGTATCTTACAAAAGTTTCTTCATTATAACACCAGTGTGGTTCCAAAGCAAGGTGAAAAAATGCATTGTTTGGTTTGCATATGAGCTCTCCCTTCAGGGATGATTGTGGTTGATTAGTTCCCAGGAATGGGTTCTGTATTTACATCAACCTCCTGAAGCCCGTGCTTCCTTCTTTTGGTCGAGCTCCTGGTCCTTAGATTCACAGGTTTGAGCTAGACTGGTGGAAAGCCTGTTCTGGGACAATATATGTGCCAAGAAGCCACTGGAGGCCAGTAAATGAGCAGTGCAGGTGGCTCGGGGAGGGCKGTGGATGGGCAGCTGGAGTTAACCAGCCTGTTTGGTGGGGAGGCGGCCGGCACAGCAGGATATGGACAGTGACCTCTGTCAAGACAGGAGACCAGCAGGCAGGAACGTGTCCCAGGCAAGGGGTATTGAAATCCTTAGGTAATTTGGAGCCATAGCCACGTGTATTACCATTTGGTGAGGTTATTGACCTGTTCAGTCCAGCAGCCACATCGAGCTCTGACTGATGCATGTGTCTTAATAGGCAGACCAGTCAATGCAATGGAAACCAGCAATACCAGGAGGCAATGGTGAAATAATGTGGGGAAAGGGCAGGGAGGGGAGAAGAGGTGATGTTAGTTCTTTGTCTTCCAATAATCACTGCACRGCTTGATGTCTGATTTCTTTTCCCCTAACCTCAGCAGGCCTAACAAAAATGCTACTGGCCATCAGATTATCTCAGCAGATCATTAAATTTTCTTATCCTCCAGACTTGTGGATGCTGTGGCGCGATCCAAGGATAACGAGCAGCTGCTCTTGCTTTCACCTGGTTGAGGTCAATGTATGTTATGAATGCTCCCCACATACATATTCTCTTTAATGAACAAGTCCTTTCTTTTTATAAGGATTCTAAGTGAAAAAGAAAAAGTGAGCTTTAGGTTATTTTGACCAGAAATGTGATGTTTGTTAGATATATTCCTAGTTATCCAAAGGAAAAAAAAAAAAAAAAAGAAAACAATATGTGATCCAAAATCCACATACATTCAAGTTTGTGGGAGCGTGCACCCTCCAAAATGCCTGCATGTAATGCTGTTATAATGCTCCTAGCCTGCATGCTAGGTTGGTTTCAGACACATTTGAATTCCAGCTGTAATTACGCAAACAGCTGGAYTGATTGAATTCAGAGGCTAAACTGTGATTGTTTCTAGTGGCRAACTGAACATGGGTTATAGCACTGCTAATGCACTTTACTGATTCTAGGAAAACAAACAAGTTTATCTGATCACAGATAAACTTACCTCCTCAGATAAACATTTAAATAGATGAGCTCTCTCCTTCAAAAATGCAAACCTGATTTCCCTTGTGGTAGCTATGTTTCTCCTGCTCTTCCTCACATTTTCATGTCCTTCTTCTGCTCTTCTATTGATATTATCTCATCTATTTCAAGACTAGCAGAACAAACTTGGATAGGGTACTGAGGCTGAAGACTTAGATGCTGAACTGCAGCCATTTGTTATTTGCACTAACAGTGGTCAGAACAGCTAGTGGTCTAACGCTGCCTGTATGAGAGTCACATCCTGCAGGTCCCATGTTGCTTGTGTCCTGCCCTGCATTAATAGGGACACCCAACTGCCACTAGTGAGGAGGATAATTTGGTACCTGTGTTAGGTTTTCTCACCCAGAAATAATGGACTCCTTTCTGTACAGTCCCAGCTGACCTAATTATGATCTGTATTAACTCTGAAGTTATAAAGGTGCTCATGGGATTATCATGACTGGAAGCTCCAAACCTGTGCCAGCTATGAGGGCATTTCTGCTCTGTCCCTCTGTCCAGGGGGAAGGCAGTGCTGATTCCCATGCTCAACACAGAGTGGGCACTGAGCAACCAGCAGGGAGCTGCAAGGGAGAGGGGCCAAAGAAGAGGATTTGGGGTCTTAGCTTAGTGGTTTGGGGTCTTAGCTTTTCAGGCCAGCTTTGCCCTCATTGAGGAGGAGAAGGAAACGTGTACTGCAGTGAAGGGGAGAGGCAGGAAGGGGTGAGCAGAGCTGGGGAGAGCCTCGCAGTGCCCTCAGGGAAACTCCAGCAAACACCAGAACTAGATCAGCCACCGAGCGCTYGCAGGATCCAGGTAGCCGGGTACCCTGCCGCTGAGGACGAGACACTTTTTGTCTGAACAGCTTTTCAGGAGGATTAATAAATTGGCTCTAATAAAGGGCTTTTTGCCAACAAAATTTTAAACACGTCATTATTTACATAATTTCTGGTGAAGAACAGCTGTGTAGCCCTCCACTCCACCCATAACTTCTCAGCTGTGGTATCGGTAGGATACGGAGGAGCTAATGGAATAGGGGTGTCTCCTRCAGACTGGTGGCACTTGCAGGTGGCACTTGTAAATTGATGTCCAGCTCTTGCAGTCAGATCCAGATTAGTGGCCACTGGGATGCATTTCAGGATGGGCCTATATTTACTGATAGCTTTTAATTAGTCTGCACAGCTCATTTCCACATCTGYTTTCCTATAAACAAACCACTAATTAGTTCAGCGAGTCAGTTAAAAAGTGTACCGTTGTGCCAGATAGTTTAAAGAGACACTGAAAATATTTGAAAATCAGTCCATTTCACTGTAATTCTTTTACTTTTTTAAGGAAAGTGTGCAAAARATGCATTTAATCTCCTTCCTCTGCATTTTTCTGCTAATTTCAGGAAAAAAGAAACCATTGCAAACTTCTAGCTGCGTCAAAGATAAGTTACGTCTTCACAGCAAATCCACTCAGGCTTTCAGACACATTCTTTTGCTTAACTTGACTCAAATGGTAATACAAGCAGTTTTACTGCTAGTACTTCTAAAGTGTGGTTTCCGACCAGAAAAAAAGTCAAGTTAATAACAGTATTTTTGCAATACCCAGGCTTTAAGGCCTAATCCAGTAAAGGAAAATAGTGGTTGCTGTGCTGGAGTCTCGTATGCGACCTCCTTAAGGAGACGATAAAGTTTCTAAGCAGGGTAAGAAAACATGAAGTTCCCCCCCATGCCTGGGCCTCATTTCTGCCCTCCAAAACGGGCCTTTGCAGAGGAGGGGGTGTCTCTGCCCCCACACAAGCATCCACTGACGGGCTGAACCTCCTGCTGAACCTCACGCTGGGCACGACTCGTGCGGGAAAGCAGATGCCGACGCGTGGATGTGTTAGCCACAGGCTGCCTCCCGCCCCTCCTTTCTGAAGTCACCGTGGGCTCAGATGTAAGTGAAGCCCAGAGCAGCAGGGCCAGGCCTTTGGATGCGCAGAGACAGAAATTGAAAACCAAAAGGGAAAGACTTAGAGATCTTATCGGGCTTCTAAATTCCTCCCGAGTCTCAGTTTTGTGTGACTAAATCCTTTATCAATGCCGACCGTACAGACAGTGTGCRAGGCAGCTACGCTCCCTAACTCTGTGGCATTGGTAACAACAGAAGGTGAAATAATTTTCATTTTTTAAACGCAGGCTTTTGCTTTGTGAGCTGACTACTCCTTTAAAGCTGGCAGCCTTGCTGGTGCTGTCCCTGCAACACCCTCTTGCTTTGGTACAGTGCCTAATCGCTGAGCACAAGATCCTTCCCCACCTCCCTACCCTGCTCCCAGGCTCACGGCGTGGCAGCGATTTAAAGCTCTGCTCTGTATTGGAGAGGTGGGAGAGCTGCATGGAGCAGCCACCGCCTCTCAGGGTTCGTCACCACGGATGGGGGATACGGCTGCGGGCCAGGGGCTCTCCCAGTAAAGATGTTAACAGCCTAAAGACAATTCTCCTTGCCRATTAATGGGGAATTGCTCGTGCAATCTTGACCTGACGTTGATGCAGCACTTGGCTGATAGTGCAGTGGTGCCACAGCAAGAACACAGCTTGCCTGCAATTTCAGCCAAAGCTCTGGAAAAGGCTCCTACTTCCACGGTAGCCAGGATAACTGGACACCACACCTGATGCTAATTCAAAATGTGCTGCAGCTGCCCCTGCTYAAGGGGCAAATCTCATAACCCTGTGGCCACCTGTAGGTGATCAGGGCCGTGAAGGTGATCAGGGCCCTCCCAGCTGCTGAGCAGTGTGGTCATCAATCAGTCAGTCAGTTAATTATTTAACCCCTCTGGGTGCACCAAGCCCTCTTTGTTTAGGGAGAAGCTTTGGGACACCAAAACCACGTCTGCAGAGCGGGGTGCGAGCGGAACCGGGGCTGCCCTGGTCCTGCTGCAGCGCCCGGTACCGGTTCCCTGCGCCCGGGCCCYGGAGCCGCGTTGCGCTCACCCGTGTGCGGGGGGCGGCTGCGCGCGTGAGCAGCGGGGCTGGGGCGCCCCGACCTGTTCCGGCAGTACCTAGAGAGGAGGAGGAGGAGGAAGAGAGGGGAGGAAAAAAAAGCGTTCTCTCCAGGCACCTGACTTACTCCGTGACTCCGATGCTTCTCAGCAGCGCGTGCAGCCAGCAGCGAGGATCCTCCCTGGAAGGCGAGGAGGAGTGACTTGAGAGGAGGAGGAGGAGAGCGCGCTCGCCTATAAGGAGGTGTCCAGCGCCGGCTGCGCTCCGCGCCGCAGCCACCGAGCAGCGAGGGCGGCGGGAGCCGGGGCAGCGGCGCGGGGCGGCCCCGCGGGGCGGAGGTGCCGCGCTGCGGGGAGTCGATGCGCGGCGGCCGCGGAGCGCGCGGCGGCACCGGGGCACGCAGGCGGGCGGCCGCGCTGCCCGCCCGCTGCTGAACATGGATGCCCGAGCCCGCGGGCTCGTCACGCTGCTGCTCGCCGGCTTGTGGCACCTGGGATCAGCCGCGACGAGCTGTGAGTAGCGGGAGGGCGCGGAGGGGGCTGCGGGCGGCCGGGGTGCGCGGGCAGGGCGAGGGAGGAAGGGGGAGAATCCCTTGAAGAAGGGAGAGCTGCATCCAGCGCTCCAGGAAAGTTAGCC
>PTEX01000019.1:3328877-3485333 GCA_003342815.1 Eudromia elegans
CGCGGCCGCCAGGGGGCGCCCTTGTCCCGCGGACGCGGCGGCCGCAGCGCGGGGCCGGCGCGGGCAGCGGGTCCCGCTCCCCCCGTCCCCCTCGTGGTCCCTGCGCTCGAGGGCGCCCGCTGCCTCCTSTCCCCCCTTCTCATTTAAATTTCCGTCAATTAAGCGGTGGTTAATATGCTTTAATAACGCTCGCCCGTACTAAACGGCAGGCGATTTAAGGCTGAGGCTCGCTGTTACGTGTGCAGCAATAAACTTAATTCTGAACACTTAAAAAGGAACTCTGCATTAATGAGCTTTAGTATTTCACGGGTGACAGTTTAATTTCCCGGTGCCAATAAACACTTCCCGTGAATATGCGCTGCTTCCTAAATATTTAGGAGTGGATCTTTTTTTAAAGCGTAATGATCAATGGTTTTATTATACTGTACAGATTTTACTATACTGTACAGATTTTACTTATTCATGGGGCGATGAATTAGTGTGGAATCCGCTGCCTGTGCTTTCCCAGGAGCTGAGCGGAAGGACCCTGTGCATGGGTAATAGCTGCAAGTTCCCTAGGAACCTCGTTAGGTTTGGATGTGAGGGTATCTGCGTGTGCGCACACATCTCAGTAATTGCATCCAGTATGAAAATTCATCCCTTGCTTAAATAAATCATCCCTGCATGTGGGAGCCCAGGGAAGCTGCGTGCCCTTCCTTGGGCTGGGAGTGAGAAGGAAATCTTATATAYGGGTCTAAATGTTGAATGTTATGTGCCTGCAGTTAGTACCCTGAAGTCCATATTAAACCTGCAATGTACAACTGCCCTTGCTTTTAGGAATGCTGAGCTTCCAGGTCCCCGATGGACTTTCCCAAAGGAGATGTTTCCAACGGGAACCCTCAGCCCAGGTTGCTGCTRGGGACTGAGGAGCTTTTATTTTAAAAACTGAAATGCAAATGGCAAAGCATTACTTTTATGCCTTGATTTGAGTGGTTTGACCAAATGTCTTGCTCAGAGGTTTGTGCTGGCCTAAGTGCAGCAGCTTCAGAGAGTTGGTTCCTTGATGAGCTCCGCAAACGAGAGTGGAACTGGGGACAGTCTTTCTCGTGGAATGGGAGGGAGTGTTTAGGAGGAAGAATTCAACTTGTTTGTTTTTTTTCTTAATATCTAATGTGGAGTTAATGTAGGTAACTTTTTCCTGTTCTTAAATTAGGAAATATTAAGGGTTTTTTTTAAAAAATATACTCTTTTCATTTATTTAATTTCCATAAGGGGAAAATTCCAAGCAAGTAAAAACCTTCCCTGCCTAATATATTTGATTCTTCTTTAGTATAGTTTTTAATTAAAGAATTGCTATAGAATCTCCTTTGAAGCAGCTATAGACTAGGAGTCAGTAGATATAATCAGATCAAAATTACCAGATGCTAATAAAACATAAGCAATTCTTCCCACTTTGCTTTTTGCAATGATTTATTATATTAGGTTTCTAGAMTGGCAACAGAATTTCTCCCTAGGATATTAATTATTAGAAAAAGAATTAAATAGGCACATCTAATATTGGAGAAGGGTTGCATGCAATATCTGTACAGAAATCTCAATCCTCATCAGGTGGAGGGAGATGCAAAGCCTTGCAGTATAACAAATTAGTTGCCCTTTAGCAGCATTTTCTGTGATCTGGAAACATTTGTAGCTTCAGTAAATCTCCATCCCCAGTTGTTGAATGCATTTTATTTTGTTKTGTGTATATGAGAGTGAATTTGAAATGCAGAAGGAGAAACAAGCTTATGTGGTCCCCCTCTGCTGACATATGGTGCAGGGTTAGTCCACATCTGTGGAAGTATTCACTAAGCAGGAGTGGTTTTGCTTGGTCCTTGCCTTGGTGCTGTGCATCTTAATTTTCTTTACCATGTTATTGTGTGTATTCTGCTCTCACTTTTATTTATATCCTGCTTGTCTGACTTGCATTATATGTCCAGAGAGGTGTCGCAGATTAAAACACTTCTGGGGGAAGCTGCACCACTCCCATAGCAAAAGCTGTTCTTGGACGTGGGGGCATGTTACCCCTGCAGAGCATGACCACCTTCCCCAGAATCACCACGCCTAGTTCACTACCATTTATTATCTGACATGCTAACTTAAACCTAGTCCAAACTGCCAGTCAAACCTGCAAAAATTCAATGTGTCGTAGAGAGAGGTCTTCTATTAAACTTTTGTTTAATTATGTAATATGAGTTACTGTTCTGCAGTGGATTTAGGTCTGACCTTACTGGAGATTTCTTAGCCTTTAACTGCAGTTAGTGTGTGTTTGTATATGTATTTCAGGATTGTGATACAGAACTTAAAAAAAAATCCACTTTATTGGAAAAGACAACTTTGGTAGAAAATAAATGTTGACTGATTATTTTAGTCTRTCTTTGCAGTAATCTGAATTGGCAGTAGTAGCACAAGAGTCAGACAAGCCTAAGCGTAAACGTACAGCAGAAATGTTGGCTCTGAAAGCTTGAGGCTATTGAGATCAATAGGTTTATCCAGGACTTGTGACAGCACAAATGAGACCTCGGTCAGCAGTGGTAAAAGCAAGAGGTCTGTTAAACAGCGACCTTTCTGTCTGTGTGGTCAGAAAATGCTAAGTTTTGAAGGTATCTGCTGAAACGGGTTGAATATTGATTTTTCAGATGGTAGGCTGCAGCTGATTTGCTTGCAGACTGAGTAAAGTGGCTTAGGCTCATGCTCTGGTTCTTCTGCTTGTTATATAGAATATGGTTAAATATTCTATATCAAAGATGGGTGTTCAGAAATGTGTTCTGCTTAACTCCATGGGGGAACCATACCTGAACGCTAACTTAAAAAGACAAAATCTTCCAATGTAAAAATGGAAAAAGTAATATGGAATAATGTGGTTTCCTGTGAGAGGCTGTGAATGAGCTTCCTGCCATGGCAAGGTCTGAGGGAACGTTTTCTGATCAGGGCTGCTGCCCTGCACATCTCGTTATCGGTGGCTCTGGCAGTTGGACTCAGTGGTCCTTGGCTTTGAGTTGGTCTCCAAGACAGGCTTTCCATGCACTACGAAGGCCTTGGGATTCTGCAGCCACTGGGAGGATGGTGTTGCCAGCCCACAGGAATCTCCATAGGGTTATTATATCAGTATCAAATACATTTTCTGCCTGGTGAATTTTTTTCTTAAAGCCATGCAAACGCAGTAGGACTTTTCATGTAAAGTAACAGGAAGAACAAGTTATTTCCAAATGTGCTTGGTATAATTCTATAAAGCAGAGACTACAAGTAGAAAATGTGGTAGAATCGAGTTGCAAAGCCCTCCTGCCACCTCTGCTGCCTGTGTGGGCCTGGTGTGTTCAGTGTCACCAGAATCAGYCTTTTACCAGTGGGAAACTGAGGCAGTCTCACATATCAGCATGGTGGTAGCTTCTAACATGGCCTTTTGCATTTAAGGATCATGAAGAACTCCTTTGGGGTCAGCTGAGTTGATACCACATGGTGGGATGATGTCTCCTGCTCCATTTTTTTTGGATTCATATTTGCTATATGTAGTCATTTCTAAATCTATGGATTACCCCAGTCCTTCTTCCGCCTCTTCCACCCCCTTCTCTGGTGGTATTTGAGGCAAATGGACTCTAGAGAGCTGAATGGGAAAACKAATTAGAATCCCCAAGCAGTGCAAGTGTGGGATGGCATTTATTTTTAGCACCAAAATGYGTTTTTCCAGTGCAGATGACAAGTTTCAACTTGTTTAACAAATAGAATCTTACACTCCCAACCTCTCCACTCCACGCATCCAGGAAAGATGATAATGGGGGGAAAAATATAGATCTGCAGACATATATTACAGGGGCACCAATGACAGGCTGAGTAATCTGCTTTCCATTAGCCTACCATGGTGCTTCAGGATGAGCTGCATGTGCAAAGCACGAGGTAACCTGGTTTCTTTTCAAAATGACCTGACTTGGCTGGTATTTTTTGATGGCTGGATTTGTTGAGGGAAAGATCCAGCAAGATCTGCTTTTTCAGAGAGTTGCTCCTCTACTGATAAGGGATGTGCTTGTAGGATGTGGTCCTCACTGGGCACTCTTAGTGTACTCGGAAAGGAAGGGTAGAGAAGAAAAAAACAAGCTGGATTTGCATGAACATTTCCTTTGTCTATTAAAGTGCCTTTAAAGAACATGGCCCAYTTTGTTCAACCTTATCTTAAACTCTCTCAGACCAAGAAAGAAGGGAGAAAATAGTGTGTCTGATCTATAAAAAAGCTGTAACAGGCATTTCTTAGAGGCTCTGAATGCCTCAGTAAAGCAGGATGCATAATAGGTATTAGCATGTCTGTGCAGAGTAAGAAAAATGAGAGTATTTTTGTACACAGCACTGGACTGATATCACTGATAATTAATTTCCTTGTATTAATCTTGTCTCTCTATTTTCTAATTGCCCTGTGCAGATTCTTGTGGGCTGATAATGCCATCTGTTCACTAGATCAGCAGAACTGATGGCTTTTAAATGTGAACAATGTAATATAGAATTGGGGTAGAGGGGGAGGGARCAGAGGAGAGATGTCAAAACACTGCTTTGTTTTATTTTTAATTATCCATTAAGCCTTTTTTTTTTAAAAAAGGAATTATTAGTGTAGTAAGACAATTGCCCTTGTAGACAGATAAGCTGTAGATAGTGCTTTTCAGTTGGTATTTGCTCCAAAATAAACTAACTTGGCAAAGGAGAGTGTGTAGCCATTTGTAAATGTCATAAAGGATCTTGCCTGATCCATATACCACAGGGAGAGGAAAACCAATCTCTTTAGCTGTGTTTTGCCTCTACACAATGCTAGCAATTAATCTGTGTTATTACAGGCATATGTTGGGACTTGGATAACTTGGTCCGTGTCCTACAGAAACTTGTGCTCAGATATGGTCAGCACAGGAATTGGGTGAAATGGTACCAGTCTGTGTCACAGCTCAAGTAGCGAGCAGGTAATAAAGCTATTCTATAATTAATACTGCATTTCTTCATAACCAGTGAGTTGAAAGCCTGCAGACTTTGTTTTTGAAGGTACAGTTGTACAATTGTAGTGTTTTACCAGCAAATAAGAGAGCTCAAAGACAAAATGTTTGTCTGTAAGTTGGTAAATGAGTGCTACAGAGTGTTGCTATTATAACAGTCATTGGTGTTTAACCTCTCTGTGATCTAGTGCAGCCCTGGGCATTTGAACTTGCATAGACATTAAATAACCCAAAATACAAGGATATGATGCTTTCACAACAGCACCTCAAGACAAAAATTCTTCCATGACATGAGTTGGCTGCTATAATTCCTTTAGAAGAGAAACATGAGCTTCTGGATGGACTTGGTACATAATTTAGAGACTTTCTACTGGATCAGCCAAGGCTTTAGTGTTAGGAWAGATACTAAGTGATAAAGGAGGCAAAGACAGAGGCAAAGTTTGCCTCTGTAGCAGTGGCAGTTTATCTGTATTTCTTTTGTCATCCTCATCTTATGCAGATACCAAAGCAGAGGCTTCTGGCTTGGGTTCAGTTGAGTGTGGCAGTGTATCAGGGATGGGGAGGTGCTTTTAATTGAGCCTTGTACAAATGGCTTTTCCAGGGGATTTTCTTTCACACTATTGAATGATTTCTGCTTGCTTGGGAATCATGGTTACATCAGTAATTAAATTTAAAACAGCATTTTTCAGCATCATTGTGATCCAAAATCTGGAAGTTGTTCTAGCTCTAGGTTTGAGCCAGAGAAGTCCAGATTCTTYACAGAGAAGAATGAAGATAAGTCAAATAGAGGTTCTAGGAGACGTTTGCTGGTRACAGCCTCTGTGACTTCTCATGCTGTAAGCTCGTGTCAAACTAAGTAACATCAAACACATTACACCACTGATTAGTTTCTAACTTGCCAAAACCATATCCAAGCTGAGCAATGTAACTCCAAGCTTGAGGTTAGGGTTATTCTTAATSAACTTCACTACTATATGGATTCATAATAGCAGTAATGAGGAAAATCTAACTTGGTAACTGTTCATTTAGTGTTATTCTGTCTACTAAAGAGTTTAGTGGCTGTTATTTAATGCYTTCTTTTACAAATTGTTAATTGCTTGTGTGATATTTATAGCATAAAAGAACAGAGTTGCAGTGGAATACACTGGGYCCCAAACTAATTGGAAGATGTTCAGTAACACCTACTGCAATGGAAATTGAAGAATAACTATGTTATCTTTTGAGTATCACTTTTATTTTGACATCAGTAATTAGAGTTTAGCATAAAGCCACAAAGCATGAAACAGAATGGTATTCAATACTAACCATTGCGACACAGTAGGATTTGGACTGGAAAGGAAATAAATGCATTTTCATTCTCTGTTTTTATTGTGTGTATTGAGAAGTATTGCATGTTGGCCCTGAGGAATTCCAAAGCATAGATTTTTTTCCCCCTCTAAAAGTATTCAGTGCACTGTGTTGTCAATATAGTAATAAATTATAATTTAAAAATGTATGAAATCCTCTTTGTTCCCAGCTGGGCAATAAGAAGCTGATAAACGCTCTACTTGCCTGCTTTGGAATTGGCAAGTTGCATTTGCTTCTACTCTTAAATGCTGAGGCATTGTTCCTCAGTGACAATTGTTCCCTAGTGATGGCAGCTCATCATCGGTCCAGGAACACACTAATGCCTTGTGATCYGTTTTGGAGGTGACATGGTTGTGGTAATTCCCTTAGTAGCTCTGTAATTGTCCTTGTATATTGGGGCCAAATTGCACCTACTTCTGATGTAGGTGTTGCAAGCAATTGCTCTCCATCTTCCTTCTAGGTCATAAAAACAGCCCACTGAGTGTTAATAAAGCCATTTTCTTCTATACATGCAAACTTAACTCTGGAGCAGGAAGGGGAATGACATTTYGCTATTGGAGAGGATCTAGTGCTTCCATAATGTTGTGCATAAGGAGAGAAGCAGGAGGTGGAGCCTGTTCCTTGCAGGGAGAGGGGAGCAGCCGCAAAGGATCTCCTCTCAGTATCCCCATTGCTAGTGGCGGTTTCCTAATGCACTCGAGGAGGTCTGAATTAATGGTACAAACTGTTAGGAATAATACAGGCATTTKTAGTAATCAGCATTGATTTATGAATAGGACAAAAAGGACTAAATATACCATGAAAATGCATGTTGGAGACTCTTTCCCCAAATGAATAATTCATTCTCYTCTAGTATCCATGAAAACAAAAACACTGTGAGTGTAAGAACCCATTAAAAAAGTTAATCCCACAAATGGCTGAACACGGAGGAAATCAGCTTTTGTTTTAAAAGGTAGATTTGAGTAAATCTTYTCTAATTTGATTTGCCAGTGGGGTATGATTTAACTCAAACAAGTTAGCAGGATTACTTGCTGTATGAAGGTCTAAATATTTAATAGAGGATGAGAAGTGTCTGCCCTCCAGGATAATGAGTTAAGGAGCACTCATTCTCCACAGTGCCAGAGGCAGAAGGTGAGCTTAAAACCAGTGGAAATATCCGGCAGAAGGGAGAGAGTGCTTCTATTTGCATGGTACAGTCTCCTAAAAGTGGCCTTGGGAGCATACTCTAAATCCCAGAATGACTTTAAGAAATAAGTGATTTTTCACTGTCYGGAAATGCCATGGTTATCTTAGGGTTGGTAAGTGGCTGGAGATGCCAGGGATGAACCTTCTAGCCAGAGCACAGGCCCTGGAGYGTGTAGGATGGTGGAGGTCCATCCATCTGCTGCTGGATGGGCAGATTGGGAGGAGAGGGAGGAACTGTGTGTCTGCAGGGGAGAGTTTCAGAGAAGCCTCGTGGTTCTGTAGGAACTGGGCAGCGCAGGAAGGAGAACTTGGATAAGCTGGAATCTGGATGAGCGTTTTGACACCAGGCTGCTGTGCTTTTTGGGCATTCTGAATGGAGCTACAGGGAGAAGAGGCACCTTGCCCAGGAAGGACAGGGCCTTGGATATCTTCCTACCAGCCAAAAAAAAAAGCAAAATGAGAAATGCTAGTTTGTGGCATTCTGTTTGTTTTTCTGTTTTTAATTCTGTATTAGAATAGTTTGCATTTTAATTTGAAAGAAGAGCCTCCTCCAGCAACCCCTAGCGAGATTAAACAGAAAAGAAAATGAAAATTTGATGAATTTCGATCAGATGTAGCTTGCAGCATTCAAATATTTACAGATTATTAAATTCCCTTTTCCCAGCTCTGCTTCCTGAGTGTGAAGCTCATCTTGTATGCAATATTAATTCTCATTATTCTTGGCCAGCCATTCACTAAGTTCCTGTACAGAYTTAGTTCATCCAGGACCTGGTCTAAACTCCCTGAAAAATCAATGGAATCACTTCTGCTTGAGTTTCTCCTCTTCTCTTGTTTAAAAGTTAGTTTCTCCAATTTATAAGTCCTTGGTGCTGCTCCTCTGTGAAGTCGAGGTTTTTAAAATAAACAACAAAACCAAACCTGTCTGGTAATGAGTCATGTTTTTACCTGTCCGTACAAAGAACTATTCATTTTCCTACTTTTTTTCTTGAGGACATTACAAGAAAGTGCATTGGTCTGCTGTTTTGTTGGACTTGATGCCAACTTTGTATCCAAATTATTGACAATCTATTTTGAAGGCGCATGTATATGTTGCTGCATCTTATTTAATAAGTACTTGCGGTCTCCTGTCAAGGCAAAGTGAACACTAGCTTCAATAACAAGTAGAATTCCATTGTGTTGTTTTTTGTACWAACATTTTAAATATTCTTTAGAGCTGCTGGTCTAAGTGTTTCCCTGGTTGTCTTGTGAGCAGGTATGACCTCACCTTGCAGAAAAGACCAGTGTAGACAGATTCAAGCTTGTGCCAACCTAGAAACCCTCCAGGTAGATTTTTGTTGGTTATACTAGGTGCATGACGTTGCTCGTAATTGTACAAATAGGCTGTATGGATTTATCTAAATTGCACTTTTTTCCTGTCTACCTCTTTGCCTCAGAGAAGTGCATCCTTTTGGGAATTTCCTTCAGGATATTATTGTTTTGTGCCRCAGTTTATTGCGGAGACCGGCTGTATGACTAATGTACTCTAAGAAAGCCACCAAAGGTTGTCGCTCAAGATAACTTTTTTTTCAGACAAACAATAGATATATATTTTTTTGTCTGTACTTTAGGCAATGGTAGTTGGCTTTGGGCAAGACCATCCCATGTGAAAGAAACAGCCTCCCTACCTGAAAYCTCTGCAGAGTAGACAGGAAAACCTCAAGTCTGATCACTAAATTGTGGGCCAGTCATTATCTGTGCCTTCCACTTGCGGAAGGAGGTATCCACCTCTGTGCCTCATCACACTTGGAGCAAAACCAGGGTATTCCATTTGATTTGTCAGGCTTGACCCACACTTGCCAATTCTGTAATTGTTTCCCAAAAGTTTGGATTTGGATGTCAATGACTTCTAGGCATTAAAAAAAGGCAGTTCTGATTTGCCAGCCTTTCTCTGATTACTGATTGAGCAGTCAGGGCCATAAAGGAACATACTTTCCTCCTGCCCTCTCCAGCTTTCCCACTCCTCCCAGAAGAGGGGGGTGGGGGAAAAAAAAAAAAAGAAATCCTAAAACCATTAGTAGCATCTGATTTACAGAGACTTTTTTGAAACTTCATCTAATTAGCCGAGACCAGTGTTTTAACACCTTACAAGACAGTACAAGGGAACACCACAATTCCAAGTACAATCTTGCTGCTTCATAGAAGATGTAGCATATGGAAATTAGCATAAAACCTCCAAGTGTTAGGGCTRGATGTTAGGAGAGAGGCAAAGTCTTTGCACTTAAAAGGTCTGGGTTTGATGCTTGACTTTTTCTCAAGTTTTTCTGGGAGTCATTAGCTATATTTAATTGCTATAAACTTCTTTTTAACTGACTTATGTAATTATATTTAAATATTCATTTCTTTCAGTCTTTAGAGATTTCACCTAAAAGCAATGGTTAGCAAAGGGCTAGTATGCTAGGCACTGACTTAATATAAGCAATAATATTAACAACTGTGTGTTAAAAGGCAAAATACTTGCAGCATCAACAAATAGAGCCTGTAAAGCATCATGATCAGTGCTGCCTCTGGTGACTTCCAGGGGGATTTGTATGTAGTAACTGCTAGGAACTCTGTGTAAATCTGTAATTGCACAGTGTTCAATGTGAGAGCTATGGGCTGTTTGCCTCAGAGCTCGGACAGCAAAGCATCATCTTCTTGGAGCTGTATGCCCTGACAATCATTGCTCTGATGTATAGGTACAGCTAACTTGCATCTCTACAAAAGCCACACAGGCTTGCACTGAGTTGCTTAGCCTGGTGCTAAACTGAAATCTCTTGATGGAAATGATGCATTCGTATCAAGTTAGAGATTGGTAGCAAGATATATGTGACTCTGAAGTGCCATTCTGAAACAGCCATCAGTACTGAACAGCCAAGTTATTCCTTTTTACCTCCTACATTTAGGAAAACTATAATCTTAGCTCAAAGGAAACTTAGAGCAAATCTATAAACTCATGTTCGAACTAAGCTTTGCAAATTCCAAGATAGCYACTTAAATTGCTGTTCAGGCAGGGAGAAAAACAGTTCACAGCTGGAAATGTCTGTTCATCTCTTCCACAAGATGCATAGAGAAAAGTAATTGATTTAGACTCTTTCAGGGTAGGAATGGGTTTTCCATGTTTGCAGGTGTGAAGCACAAGGGCTTCATCCTAGTGGAGGAATCTCTTCAGTGATAACAGAGGAATCTCTGCCCTGAAAACTGCATACAAATGTATCTGCTGCATTTGTGTTTTATTTTTTTCAACAATTTTGGCGATTTTGTCMAAACATATTTGGGTTTGTTTTTCAGAGTATTTGTATGACTGTTGATTTCRAAGAAATAACTAGCTTCATTAGACTAGCTAGGCTGTGTTGGCCGTTGGGGACTAGTATCTMCAACCCTCAAGGAATGAATAGTTGTTTTTGGAAGAACTATTAGAAATGGGRAACTCGCTCTCACGTGGCTACAGCTCAGCTCTTTTCTCTAGGAACCACAGTTGAGGTAGGTTTCAACTGGAAAGCACTGTTAATGGAGGAAACATACCCTACATAGGTCCTTAACTGGGAGTAAAGGTACAGAAGAAGGCGGACCCTATTGACAGTACTGTAAAGTACTTTGATACTCAAKAAGTTATTTTATTTATTGGAATATTCTTGTAGGAAGCAGAGTGTCAAAGATGAMGTCTGAGAGCAGTATTTTTAAAGCCAAATGCAACAACATGATTATCTTACTCTGTCCATAAAGGTTTCTTAGACAAAAATTCCTTCCTTGAATATTCTTAAGTATATTTTAGTAAGTCTTGTGCTCATACTTAAAGTATTCTGAATAAACAGCACATAACCCAGCCTTGGTTTGTTTGCTGAAGTGACCAAAAAGATGAAAACAAAGAGCAACAGTTGTCAACTATGCAAGTGAACGGGGCTTATAGCGAATCTGCCTCTGTTAACTTAGTAATTTGATGGGTTGTTTTTTGATTAAGCTTCCGTTAGGGGACGAAAAGATTTAATTAAGAAGAGATTCAAGGAGAATTTTGAATMATAAAGGATGTCTCTTCTGTCTCTGCCAGAGACAGGCTGGTTGCTGCTGGAGGAACATGCTTGGTTACAGGCAGGAAGGAGGGGCAGATGGGACCACCTGGTTGATGAGGTTAGACCTTCCCATCAGCACTCTTTACCGTTTCCACTGTCCTCCYTCCTGGCAGCAGAGGAATCAGCACAGGGTGCTTTGTCTGTGCTCTTTCCCCCAGCTTAGTCCATTATTTTATTTTTTTTAATTGCTGGAGCTCCTCAGCCTATCTCAACCAGGACCCTCTCTTTGCAATTACACCAGCAGTGAGCTGGGATCTGATGGGCTTCGCTACTCAGGTGATGTGGTACCGTGTTMATTAAAAACAGAGTCCCTCAAATATTGGAACTTGATAGCAAGTCTGTCCGGGAAGTAAGATAACAGAAACAATTGTCCTGAATACAGAAGAGCACTGGTATTTTGCAGGTCAGTAAAGGATTTTTCTCCAGTGGTTGTTTRTAGAACTGGCTGAATAGTTTTCTGAGGTTGCTGGTAGGTTTTGATAAAAGAATAAGTGGAAAAAGTGCTTCTGATGTTTCTTTCTGAGAATCTTCGGGGAAATTATTTTCATCTTTAAGGTCACATTGTGTTTCTGTTTCCCATGCTCTGTTTGTCTAACATTTAAATATCTGCCTTTGCAGTTTTCAAAAGAAATGACTGCAGAGTCTCATTAGGACTACTGGAGTCAGTTTTTATAGTACAAACATTTCAGCTGAGTGCAGAAGATTTAATTCGTAGTGTATAAGCAAGAAATATGATAGTGCACTTAAGAGGTGGTAAATGGSATGAATTGAAATGAACATTTCTTGGGCTCACTGAAGTGCCACATTCCAGTACATGGCGTTAGAAGACAGACTGGTTTAACTGGAAGAGAAAGTCTTAACTTCTAATGCCTAGTAGGCACTGAATGTTAAAGTGTATGTAGAGCTAGTTAAATTATCCCTCTTCCCTTTTTAGGGGGGTTGGGCTTTCTTTCTTTGCTTAAATATTGTCTCCCTTGCCTTGACATCAGGTGAATGTTCAGGCCTCATAAAATTTCAAGTAAAGGAAGAGATCCTCAAAATCATCTGCTCCATTCTGAGGACAGTTTGATTCTTGCTTTCCTGCTATAAAGGGAGTATTTGAAGTTTGATCTTGAACAGTTAGGTCCAGATCCTGATTTCTCTATGTGCTTGCCCCTTTGCATGACACTTTAACAGAGGATTTTAATGTGTATATAATTTCTCGTTCTGGCAGAGTAGAAGAATATTTTAGAGGTTGCTTTTAAATATTTTTTTTCTTTACAGTTACTGGAATAAAACAAACCAAAAAAGACAGTGAGATTAAATTGTCTCTAGCAATTAATCCTGATGAAATACATTCATCTCTGTTTTGATGTTTTATTATTATAGTCATATTTTTCCTTTATGTGARGAGAATCATTTTTAAGGGTGAATAGCTTCAATAGTCTGTTTAATTTGACATTTCTAATTTTTTTGAAGATRATTCATTGCCTACCATCTTTTCAGAGTACTTCTCTAATCTGTGACTTTTTGTGACTTTTTAATATTTCATATATAGTGATGGTGCCAAGGCCCTGATGTGCTGCAATACCACAAAAAGCCTTTATGAAGAGCTCGAGGAGTCTTCTGTGATAACTTGCCCTCTTCCAACATACAGTAAATGAATAGAAAATTGTGTGGTGTGGAGGGTGAACTGGTTGTACGAGTTATGCGTCATTTTGAGAACACAAAGACAGGTCCTTGCTGCTTATTTTATCCTCTTATTTTATCTTTTTTTCTCCTTTTCCATTGATCTGAATCAAAAACTACTTTATTTTGGAAACTGCTGCAGTTGCTGTGATATATGTTCTGTTCTAAAATGGAGGGAGAAGTGAATGAACAGACAAGAAACATTGAAGATGAAAATTTTCATRTTTTCTGATTCTCTTGATAAGTAACTAGCTGCTTTTTTAAAATGTTTTATACATAAAAATGATTTGGTGTAACATGAAATATTTACCGTTATAAACATGAATATGTAAATCAGATTGCTGCTAATGATAGATGGTTATAAATACACAATTGCCTATAATACCATTCAGCTCAACTATTACAGAAAACAAATATACATAAATGTTTGAACCATTATGTTCAAAAATCCACATGATCTTTCCTGTCAGTAGAATGAGAAAGTCATTGGGGCACTTGAGGAGAGCAAATGCAATGGGAAACAAGCACACTCAGTGCATATTCACAGGCTTATGCATGTCTGCACTGACCCATTGACACACAGCACATCCCAAAACAGGCAGGAGCTGCAACCCAGCCCTGGAAGAGCCCTTTTGARGGGCTGGTCCTCGTGCTGGTGCTCTGTCCTCATGCATACCGATTGTAAAGATCCCAAGGCTTGCTCTGCCTGTTCTTGTTGCCATGCATGGGACTTGAGAGAAGTGGTCTGCAACTACCCTCGTGTCCCTCTCGTGCTTGCTGCTCTGTGTTTAYACAGGGCTTATACAGGGGCTTATTTTCATCCATCAGCTCATTATTTTGCTTTCTCTGACAGGAACACCATGAAATGCCCCTCTACCAATGAGACACATCCACTTGCATGGCTTTCCTTTTGACTATAGTGTCTCCACCAATGGTCTGTSTGTGTGCTTGTGTGTCATCAAAACATGCTCGTGCAGGATGAACCGGGGAATATTTCTCAATTACCATCTGGGAAGTGGCTGCCATAAAGTTTTTCTCTTAGAGAACCTGCTTGGAAACATGCCTTTTCACAGCTTTCTAAGATGACCTTGCCTCCTCTGCTCTCCACTCCTGTATCATGTGTCTTGACAGAGAGACCATTGGAGGGATGACTCAGAATTGTGACASTTGGCCAGTAATACCTTCTTTCTTCCTTTGTATTTCTGGTGAGGAAAATGCAGCAGGGTGGCAGGATTTCCAGAACTTTCTTTCTAATACGCCAGCTGGCCAAATAGGAATTGCAGAGCAGCTCAGCTGTTTGCTGTCTGAATTATGAAAGGCAATCAGTATGAAACCTGGAATATTTTTCCCCATATGCTATTTAACATCTGTCTTCAGTATTTCAGTATGAAACTCAGACTAAGATTTTAGTGTCTCCAAGGGACTGGAGAAAGAGACTAATGTTGGCATTGAATGGGGAGCAGTTGGTTCAGGAGACGTATTGGAGGAGGGTCTTGGATTCAGAATCCATGGCTGGAGCTGAAGTTACCAATGGCATGAGGCCTCMGGGGCGATGTTCTTCCCATTAGGGAACTGAGGATAATTGTGAGGTTCAGATGTGAGAGTTGAATGTTATTGACAACAAAATGTAGCCTAGTGGTGATTTCTTGTGGAGAAAATATCTTGGGCAGAAGTAAGTGGAGATAGAAAAGAAGAGGCTTTAAACCTTTTTTCCTTTCATAGGGACATGACTCTAAAAGCCATTAACGGAGGGAATGTATGCAGGGAAAAAAGCTGCAAAGAAAGAATTATTTCTGCTAATAGGCAGAGTCCCACTGGAAAAAAAGCTATGCATGTCTTGAAGTGTTTTTATATGCAAAAGGTTTGATAACTTGAATGAAAAATTTTCTTACTGAGAAATGAGAGTTTGATTATTAATCAAATGGAGGCTTTTCATTTAGTTTTATTTTTAGTTCAAAGCGCCAAACAGTTAGGTCGTCGTCKTCTTTTCCCTCCCTTCCATTTTTCATTTCTTATCTTTGTAATTTTTTCAAAGCTGAAGTAGTTCAAAGAAAATGACCCTTTGCATTTGGAGAGAAAGAAATAGAGAAACAGGAAGAAAAGACTTGATCATTGTTTTTYGCTTCAAAACTTGTTTCTCTTTTCTTAAATAAAAATGAAAATTACAATTCAAATGGAAATGTACCATTCAAAAACTTGGAAAAAGGAGGCAGATTTTTTTTTTCCCCTCCTCTATTCTTTAAGATTTATCTTACTGTCTCTAGGACTCTTCGCCATTAACTTGCTAGTAGCCATGGACTCAAGCCCCTTTGACCAAMTAGTGGATTTGGTCTTAAATCACCAAAGTGAGTGCGGATTTGTCAGGGTCGCTTTTAGCAAGGTAGTTTGATCAGGTGATGCTGTTGAGATTCCTATTTCTACTCTGCRTTATCTTTCATGTCTTGCAATTTGCACTATTCGCACAAATTGCTCCTAAATRGGGTATTCAAAGCAAAATTTAAACACACCAATAATCTATGGGAACATAATACATAACAAGCTACAATGAAATTCAAGAGCTATTGGAACTTAAGATCACCTTGGAAAAACCTAATGAATGGTAAATGCAATTCAGTTCAGCTAAATGTTGAATAATGAGCCCAGAAACAATGATGAAAGAAGGCTGATGTGATGAAAGGGTGGCGGTGGAGTGAGTGAAGAATCAGTGTGGGTGTTGTTAGAGGTATGTCACTTAAAATGCTGGAGGAACAATCTAGGCTGTTGTGAAGGAACAGCTGAGGCAAAAAGAGAGTCCTTACTTGGACTTGTGCAGTGGTGAATGGAGAATTTCCCATAATAGATTAGAAAAATTAGTTAAATGTGAGGCTTAAGTTAATCTCATGCTTTTCCTCACACATGCTGTCTAAACCACTGGGGAGAAGTGAGGCTGTCAGCTTAATGAATGCTTATAACCCTCTTGAAACACCTGGTCRGGGCAATAGGGCTGTCATTGACTGGGGACCAAATTGGGCTCTGTGTGGGTGGCCACCCTCTTGGCCTCCTCCCAAAGAGGAGAGCTTGAGGCTTGTGTCGTGGTGGAGGGCTGCTCCTGGAGGTGAGAGAAGCGCTGCTCTTCCAGGTACGAGGAGCATCCAGCAAGGGTAGGAATTGGCCTTTTGCTTGTCTTCCAGCAGGCTGGAAAAGGTAAGGGAAAGAGTAACAGACTTCCTTGTGAGCCAACCAGCAAAGCTTGTGTTCTGAGCAGGTGCTCACATATCCCCTTTCTTCCTTCTTTTCACAGAGGTGGGGAAGATATAGAGCTTTTAAGTCTGTGGAGGGTTTTGRTATTTCCATTTGGGATGAGCTATAGCATCTTTTTTTTCGTTTTGCTGTTGAGATGGGAGATTTTTTTGCTTAGGACCTTTCTGAGTAAGCTTAAATTAACACTGATGTTTCTGTGAAAGCCTTTGYTTGCAAAACAGCATTTGGCAAGGAGAAAAGTTTTGCACAGGAGAGAACTTTTGACAAGTTCCAGATGTTGGCATAACAACTTTCTTTGGAAGGGTATTTCATATTAGGGAACTTCTTTTTATTGTGGTAGAATTATTGTGGACATACAAATGCAAGAGTCCTTTCCACTGTGCTGGAGAGACTTTGCAGGCCATGTGGATGCCAAATACTGAGACATCATTATCTGAAATTCAGTTTGCTTGTGTCTTATATACTGTACCTGCTGTCAGGATCATTTCTCATATGTGTTGATTTTTAGAGTTTCCTCTGAAACTCAAAGTGATGGAGAAGGGAAGATGAAGCTTGGAAATTGTAGGCACTGGGAGTTAATGAGGCAGCCTAAATTATATTGGAAATGGTTGTAGGGAAGACAAGGGTGAAGAATGGAGCATATTTGAAAAAAAGTACAACATGAGGCTCAATCATTGCTATGTTTCTTCCCCTTTCAAACTCCACCGATTCTGTGATGTGTCTGAGAGAATTGTTAATATAAAAACATTMATCCTGCGGTCTGATTAATGCTTCTCCCCAACCTATTTTCCCTGAGAAAAGCATGCATCTCCATTCAGCCTCAGTTAGAGGCTTCAACACACCTTAAATGAAGTAGCGTRTTCTTGGCTACAGGCAGATACGAGCAAGGTGGCACTTAGTTTGTCAACCCCAATGTGCTCTRCAAGCAATTTCTTTAGAAATCTCAAATTGAGAGAAAACCCACTCTGTATTAGCCAGCCTTTCCTTCCCTCGTCCTCTCTGCAGTCTCTTGCTTGTCTCGTAAGTGAATGAACTGCGAGCAAAAATGCTGTCCACCTAAAATATAATTTGCTCTGCGTGATGCTGAATGAATAATTTATTGAGCTAACTGTTTGAGTACAGCATGTCTGAGCGCCTGATCAGATATCCTTGACTGCTTGCATGGGTGACAGGGAAAGCCAAATAAGCTTCATACCACTGCAAAAGCCACCGGGGGAAAAAAAATGAGTAGTGAATCAGCCCTTCTTGTTCCATGTAGGCTCCCATGTGGGCCAGGATATGGAGAAAATGACAGTGCTTGGCAAAGGATTCACTCAGTCTTTGGTAACTATATGTTAAGCCATTTTTGTCTCCATTATATTTAATGCTTCTCCCTATATGTGGAATTGCATGTAGTTTGTTCAATAAATTAAATAAAAATGTGATGAGGAAACTTCAGGCATTGTTTGATGCATTTTATTTATCGGAGCACGGACAGTATTTGTGTCAGTGATGCTGCATGTTCTGAAATGCATGGCACATAAAATTATTGATCCTTTCAAGAAGCCCAAATGATTTTTACCTTAGCCTCAGGCTCTATTAGCAGTGTGGAAAATTGAAACAGGCTCTCAAGTAAAAACTAGCATAAGATTGAAACTACAACCAAAGAGCTGTCAAGTGGAGAAACGCTTATGAATTGTAATGAGCATGATCTAAAGATGACATTATGCTTTAGGAGTTTGGTTAAATCTTCCTTCCTGCCATATGACTCACAAAGGTCCCTTAACACAAAAACGAAATAAGAGCAATTCTATGAGAAGTATTTAGAAGTGATGCACATCAAATATAGCGGGCTTACTCGTGTGGTGGATAAGGGCATGGAAGAGAGCCAGAGGAATGCCCCAAATTATGAGGCTGGCTCAGGTCCTAGGGGACATAGCTGGTATGGAAATTGTCTTTTATGATTGCATTTTCTCAGTGTTACCTCCAAAACAGGACTTTTCACTTGTGTGTATATCTGTATAGATATAAACGTCAAGCGCTGATTTTTTTTGATGGAAAGAGACCGTTTTTGCCATCATGTGTCTTGTGTGTTATCCCCTTTGTCGTGTCTGGGAAGAAAGAGGAACTTTTGCTTCCTGAAGCTTTCTCAAATGCCTTTTCACAGGATGGCTCATTTAACAAATGTTAGCTTTCATTAGTACTTACACAGAGAGAGGAAATGCTGTTGTTGTGACCTGTATGACTGGAGCTGAGGGCCCCATTTAGTCCACAAGCTGTTCTACTTGCAGACCTTGTCTATAAATAGTGCAGAGCAGTATTTCAGGTGGAGAATTACTTCTTCCTTGAGGCTGTGGATACTTTCTGCATGCACCTCTTTCATATCAGCAGAAGGTTTAGAGTGCAGAATGTTTTCATTTACTTTGATATCTGGAAGGAATGTGCTAACCTTTGACAAAACAAGTAGATTTTTTTTTTTAATTGCTCCCATGTTGCCAGAGTGGATGAGAAATGCATTCAGCAGCAGGTTCAGGAGCATTTCTAGGATTAGAAGAAAGATTTCATCACAGCTGTACTCTGGTACTGCTAATATCAACTTCTTGGATGTCTTCCAGGTTATATCTGTTTAGGTTTGCTGCCAAAAGAAGCTATTCGGTTTTACTATTGTCAGCACTGTGCAGATATAGAAAGGCAAACTGACATTTTGAAACATTTGAGAATATATACACTAGAAAATAACTGACAATGAGTGTTGCAGAGCAGGGGAGGCCAAGTTCTATGAGTAGTGTCYGAGCAAACAATTAGAGAAGTCTTATTTTAAATTGCAAGTTATAGAATCTGTTGAGGAAAAGTAAATAGTGAAAATGGAGTAGCCTTTACAAGCACTGCTTTGAGTCCATTTCAAGYAGGTAGCCAGTCTTCTAGCAGAAAGTTTAATATCTCCTGAAGATATTCACTACTTGCAAACATACGCTTAATCAGTGAGCAGGACACAGGCCCATCAAGCACCCATTTTTAGACAGCTACAAACTGAAACGTGATTGATTGATCTTCYCCAGAGAGATGTTACTAATTAAAGCGTGATGCCTTAGACATATTGTAAATCATTTTTTATAATACTGTGAGGTATCTTAGTCTAAACTACTAGTGACTGTTTAGATTTGAGTCTTTTACAAGTTCTCCACTTGCTTGTTKTCACTGGGAAGACACAGTCTGACCATGTGTATTTGCTTGGGACTGAGGCTTGGGGTAGATTTGATGTTCATTTTTTTCTGTATCTTGTTCAGTCATTTGATATTTACTCTTGGGATTGAGGCTGCAGGAAGTTAGAGATGAGGAATTGAGCAGTCCAGGACGGTCAGTGCGCTCTTAAAAGCATCCTGCCTTGCTGCTCTYTTGAGGGTTTTGAACCTCATGTTTCTCTTGGTAGCCCAATGGTGCTATCTGGGTACACACAAAATATGTTTTATTATGAAAATAATTGTTGGGGTCAATTGTAGGCTCAGCAGGCCAGTTGGTATGAAGAAAATGAATTACTTACCTGCTTTATTTGGAAAAGATCCTCAAAGCCATTGCACTAGGAGAACTAATCTATTTGTTAAAACTTACAGATGTCTGGGTTGAGGAACCTTTTTAATTGAATAAGTTCACATGAATGCAACTTTTTTTCTTTAGTAGTTTTGACTATTTCTAAATGAAGAGCAAGATTCTTGAAGTCTTGATAACAGTGCATGTAAGATAAAACATTTTTCTTAACTAAGAAAGGTCTCTTTAAATAGTGCCTGCCTTCAGCACAGTGTTTTTCCCCCACTCACGTTATTCTTCGTTCCCTGGTATGCAATAAGAATCATTGTTCTAAAACACATAGTCTCTTTTTCAGAGAGCAGCAGAAAACCAATCCTCCTATTCAGAAACTTCTAGAAAGCATCTTCTTTAGGCATTAAATTCAACATGAGGATGTAATCTCARGCTCAGGGAAAAATGAGGTGGTCGTGCCAGGTTATATCTTATCACTTGCAGTGTCTTTATCAGGGTAAACGGATAGGATTGTAATTACATTTCTGAAACATTTCCCCAGTAGAGAATTATTGTTCCCTGATTAAAACCTGGTCCTTGTGGTAGAGGCTTAGTGTTTAGAACTAATTTGGAAACAGCTGCCAGCAGTTATATMATTTCATCTTTCAGTTTTGCGCCATTTAAAACCATGTTGGCTTGTTAAGGACTTTTAAATGAATGCGGTGTATTCATTTAGTGTGAACTTCAGTGTTTAGTATTCATTTAGCGTGAACTTCCAGACCTCGACGGAGACTTTCTCGTAGCCAGCGGAGCGGGCAGTGGTGCTGCTGGCTGCCCCCCTGCAGTGCTGTGTCCTCCGGAGCGGCGGGAGCGCTCAGCTCTGGGAGCCTCTTGGAGCAAAAGGAAGAGAATGAGCGGGTGGGGAAAGCTCTCCATGCAGACTGAAAGACAGGCTTGTCCTAGGGACCCAGAGGAGATGGAGCAAAGGTGTCTACAGCTGACAGCAGCACTGAGGAAACAACTTGTCCTTCTGGGATGCTATGGAAAGATTTGTTTTACTGTTCCTGACCATCTTCAGCTTTATGTTTTTGAAAGTTCTTTGCTTTATCAAACTTTGGAGGCTGAGAGCCCTAGTGGGATGCTGAGGGGAAGAGGCTGGTGCTCCAAAAGAGCTGGAATCCTGCGTGGTGGCTTTGTGCCATCCCCCATGTATGTAGATGGTTGCATTGCTGTATAAACACGTGGATCTTCTCAGATTTAGCTTACAAAGATGGCATTAAAAAAAGCAGTGTTAGAGCACCGAACTCTGCTAGGTCATCAGGAATGTTTGTATGTGGGTTCCTGTTAAATAAGAGTATTTTAAGTACTTGTGTCCTACTGCTATTGCTTGCTCAGGAGTACGAGCTGCAATATGGTAAAGATTGCCAGTGCTCCTTCAGTTCTGAAAGATGTGATGCTGAGGGTTTCCCTAGCTGTGGCCTGGGCTGAGAGGACAGTGTTTTGGTATTTGGACATTGAAGGGAATGGTTATAATACCATCCTTCCCTAGAGCAGTGAAGAAATGTGATTTACTCCTGATATTTTGCAGTTGACATGCTGTGTTTAAACTTGAGACTTTGACATTTGCTATTGTACATGCAATTAACATGACTGCAGTGTTCAAGAGTATAGTGCCTACCTGCTAATGTATCATAGGGTGGTGATCAGGCAGGTGCAAMAGTGGGGAAGGTTGAGAGGATGCATTGGAGCAGGTTCCCCAGGGAGGTTGTGGAGTCTCCTCTCTGGAGATGCGCAAAACCCACCTGGACCTGATCCTGTGCAAGGTGCTCTAGGTGACGGTGCTCGAGCAGGAGGCTTGGACGAGATGATCTCCAGAGGTTCCAACCAACCTCAATCATTCTGTGACTCTCTCCAAAAAGCCGTGTACCTTCAGGCCCTTGTGAAGGATTAAGAGTACTGCTGAAGGAAAAAAATGAAGGTTAGAAAATATGTTTTCTTCTTAATCTAAAAACTTCTGGGCTTTCATTAAAGTGTGCCTGTGTAGCATCATTTCTAATTAGAGATGCTCTCTGTAGTGTTGTGTGCAAGGTTTATTATGGATCTGGCAGTTATGCAAATTGTTTTTGAAAGTACAGCTGTTACCTTCAGCTTTATGGCTGAGAATGTGGTTTTTTTCTCAGTATTAGTGGGGAGCCAAAGTACTGTTACATTTTGAAAGAAGTTTCAGGTTGGAGTTTGGGCTTCAGGTAGGCGATCACGGCGTTTCATGTATTGTGACTCAATGAAATTTAGCCAACAAAAGGGGAAAAATGCATATTAATAGGATTTCACATGTCAGTCTGTAAGACAAACTCCTACATTAAGGGCACTCAAGTGCCTGATCTTTGCAGTGGCTTACTTTAAAGGTCAAGAAAGCAAAATTTCTTCACCTGATGTCTCCCTGTCATGTCATTGACTACCACRTGGTAGTCAATCTGACAGACGTTAATACATGCAAAGAAAATAYTGCAACTTTCCAATGTCAATTAAAACTTCTGCCCCAAGGTGAACTCCAAAGACGGGCGTTAAATGCTCATTAATRTAAAAGTCAGCATGTTCTTAGTCTTAATTGTTTCTTGGAGAAAGTGGAAAGGAGCCCTTGAGGACAGGGATKGTTTGTGCAGTTGGTTGGGACTGCRTGCTTTGATATACTGCCGTTGTGGTGGTTTTCTCCCAGCTTTTTWAACTTTGTGCTTTTCAAAATGCAATAGGATGGGGGTGGCTGGGAAATTTTGCTGTTGAGCTTTTGCTAATTWCTAAAGGCCAGAGCCTAACTAATACACATTTCTCTTGCTGCAGTGCCTCAGCAAGTTCATGGGACTGTTAGTCGAAGAGCTCATTAGGGATCTAATCCATCTCTCATGCTCCTGTTGTAATGGAAGTAGGAATTACAAGGATGATGAGATTTCCTTCATTTYGGAGGAAGAGGTGTAGAGCTATTAAAACTCTCGCCATCCTAATTAAGTTGTGGAGGAAATGTGGGTAGGAGCTTCATGGCATTTGCATTAATTGGAGTTGGGCTGTGGGTAGCAACAGTGACTAGTGAAAAAATAGCTTTGGAACAGTATATGGGAATCTTCCATTAGATGAAAGGCTACTGCAATGTGTGCATATATATATAGGCAAGTTAATAATATAGCAAGTTAATATATATATATTAGCAAGTTAACAATAAATGAATCCTAGGTTAACGGTACGTAGATGTTAACTCCATTTCTGATAATACAAGAACTGCATAAGCATCATGTTCACTGGTATTTGACATAATATGGTGTTTTAGTTGAATTTTTCTCCTACACCTTTCTTTTTTTGGGGGGAGAAGGAAGGAGGGAGGGAGGAGGGAAGAAGGGGTGGATGGGGAGGGAGAAAATTTTCCCAAATAAAACAACAAGACAAAAGAGGGAATTGATCTTCAGCGTAGTGAAGTTCATTGTTGTAACCTAAAAGAAATTACAGTCTATTTTCTGCATTCTTCTCAAACTTTAGTATGAGAGCAACCTATTTTATGAAAATATAGAATTCCTGCTTGAATGCCTCAAGTTTTGCTTCAGTGCCCCCATCCGTGAGCTTTGTACATCTGCTAATAAGGGCTTTTCCAGAATCCATCTGGCTTGCTGTGGACAAATGGGAGTGATTTATGAAAGAAGCTTTTAAAATGTTAAAAGCATATTTCATACATTACARGTGGGTGTGAGCTGCCTCCTGATGGAGGTGGGAAGCATACTTACAGTCTTTATTACCTGTTCGACATGCTCACATTACCACACAGATATTAACTAATCATTTCAGTAAATCTAAGGTAAGCTAATAAATGCTTCTAATCCCAGTTCTGTACTGGGGGAAATGGATGAATTGCCTTGACCCTTGCAAGAGCAGGAGGAGCAGAGCCGGGAGCAGAATCGCTGTTMTTACTCACGCATAACTTTATAGGAGTTTCTCTAGTTCTTCACTGCTGTCTAGTGTGCTGAGCAGACATTCATACAACAAGCAGCTGGGCCGGTCAGAGATGTTGGTACCTTTAGTGTTTGGGATGCTTTTTCACAGCTGTGCTCTTGGAGGGTTTTGTGGGAGCTGCCYCCAGCACTAATGTTGATGTTAGCCTTGTCATTTGGGTTTAGATGAAGCCTGCAGTCTTTTCAGCCTCTGAGAAAGCAGAATGCCTGGGACCAGCTCTGAAGCACACACCTGTTTCTCCTGCACATGGGATTCCTATCCTATAAACAGATGGTTTAAATGTGTTTTGCTGTAGCCAAGGAGTAAATATGACCCCACTTTGGTAAATGTTTGATTTGAGCCTATATTTTTRAGGCACCTGCAAGTTCAAATTGTTGGGTGATAAGTGTAATTCTCTTCTAATGAGTTCTTAAAACTTCACATCACCTGTAATTAAGCAACCTATTAGCAAATACCACTGTTGCAACATTCTGCTTATTAGATGTGAAAAGTAGCAATGCTCTGAGCATCTGTTTTAATTTGCCTTCCTAGGTTTGTAGTGAAACGACCTTCTTCACTTTGGTAGGAGCTTGTTTGGTTTTAACTGTATTAATGTAAATTATGGTTCCTGGGAAGAACAGATGGTATATTTGTAAGGCAGAGGCACAGCACAGTTAAGCAGGGGTGAGTCGTGGGAATGTGGAGAGATTTACTTCTGCCCCAGTTATGCCCTTTTTAAAGCTCAGAGCTATTTCTGAGCTGGAAAGTCGTGGCAACGTTTACTTCCTTCGACTTGTAAATTTTCTGAGTGAGAGATTCAGTGTGGGAACAGTAAAAGGTGGCCACACYTGACACCACTAAAGACTTCTGGAAAGGATTTCGGGATGGACTATGTATACAGCAATTGGTGTACCAAAAAAAGCACTAGATAAATACTAATGACCTAAACAATCGGTGAGTAATGGAATAAGGTCTGTTCTGCAGGCCTTCAGGGAGTTGATTTTGTCCCCACTGAAGTGGGGAGGAGGGAGCTGCCAGTTGTTATCAATAATTTTGTGGCTGTTGCCCTTAYAGTGCCATCAAAAGTAAGAGGAGASATCAAASAATGCCAAGCAGTGTCTCTTGTTATTCAGWTCTTTATATATGTAATTACATGTCTTTAGTCACTTTGTTACRGAGTAGTGTCTGAATCAGCCACAGAATATCTGGGACCAGAAAAAAAAAAATTGTTGTAAAACATCCATAAAAAGTGTCCCAAATCTCCTCTTTTGTACTACTTTAATTCTAAATCGACTGGTGTGTTCTAGGGCCTCTCTTGCTTTTGGATCTCCGCTCTGGACAGCAGACCTGCAAATCCAGCTTCAAACAGAGCACACATATATTTACTTTCTGCCACCTTCTTTTCCTCTTTCCTAGCTGCTTCCTGGGTATCGCTCTGTAGCTCAAACAGTCTTTTGGCGTTGATTTAGCAAAAGGCAAAAAGTTGATCCTACTAATAGAGTTAAATTAGACATGACAAATCATTTCTCTTGGTAAGGAAATAAAATACTGCCAGAAGGGGGCAAAATTTGTAAGGGAAGTAGATATGTCTTCATTGCTTAGGTGCCTGCTTAATTATGTAAGCTTATTTATGTCTTAACCAGTGTTCTTGGTTAAGAGCTGCATCCTGCTGCCTTTATGGCTGGTGCAGATCGTGAGGGCAGCTCTGCTGTTGAGGTGTCCAGAGACGTTTATGGCTTGAGTAATCCAGAGGAGATTCAGTTTCTACAGTCATCCTCTGTTTTGGCCTATGTCCCCTTCTGATTTGATACCATAATTAGTATATTCCATGCATAATTTCAGCTTAAAAGGGTAGGACGTATTTTGGTGAAATTTGATTTTTTTTTTTTTTTCCAGTTCTCAGATCCGTGATTCTTCCTCCACCTTTGCAGTAGAATAAGGACACARACTATTTATTGCTTTCTTTAGGAGTTCAGATGATGTTATTATGGGTGTTTGTGTGCAATTGAAGCAGTTTGGGAGATTCCTTTCTTCATTACTCATGTTTACTCTTCTATTAACACAGTTATTTAAGCTGCATGATAGGAATTTAATATAACCTTTAGATATTTTTGTCCTCCAGTCGCATAATGAAGCTGATATGGCTATATCCACATTTTGTGCAGTGGAAAATCCACCATCATTGCAGACAGTGTGCTGTGCGTGGGTAGACTTCATTCAAGAGTTTCAGATTGGATCCGTTTCACATAACTGCATATGGCAAATAATTCAATGTAAAAATAAACATCTTGTCCATGTAAATACCACTCATTTCAACTGACTTGTGTTTTTGTGTTTCTTGAGAGCAATTACTGTCTGTCAAGTTGTTGTATACATATTTCCTGATGTCTTGAGGGGAAAARGTCTATTTCTCAGCTTAAATTTTCTTTGCCCTTTTAGTAGGGAATAATATATTTTGTTGTAGTTATAAAGTCTAGTAAGACTTACATTTGAAAATCTAGATTTATTGCTGGTCACAAATTAGCCATGTGCAAAGCTCATTTGAAACACTGGAAAGCTCCAAATCTTCATGGAGAATTATTAGCCAGTGTTATTCTGTAAGATTAGAGAGAGAGGAAAAATCCCYAAAACCAAAATGTTTGCCTGAAGGATGGTTGCACAAAGTCAATATGAATGATTGTGCACTAGGAAAACTGTTAACATGAAGCATTCATCCAGTGCTTGTCAGTCAAACAGTACCAAAATAAAGAAAAATGTGCWAATACTTTATAAACCCGGAAAACTTAAAATCATAAAATATTTTTGGTTCAACAAATTCGATCTTTGGTGGTTCTTGACATGTACTTGGTATTATTCTTAATTTTGTTAAATAAGAATGTGTGGAAAACTATGTTAGAATGAAGATCTTTCCTGAAAGATTGATCATGAGAAAATAAACATGATTTTGACCCTGTAGAAACTTATGGACAAAATTTAAAAGTAGATGTCTCTGACCTTGCTCTCAGAAATGAGTCACTGGATTAACTATAAAGCATGGGAAAAAGATCTGGAATAAAGATTTCCAGGAAACTCAAAATTACATAGTAAGGAAGAAATTACCAGGATATTTTTCTGTGCTATCAAGAAAATGATTCACAAAAGTTAAAGACCATATAATAACTTCAAAATTAATAAATGATAAAGTACACCTTCTACTGGATTATAAAAAAAACTAAGAGTGTCACCCAAGAAGAACATGACATTCTTCGGTCTTAGTGTTAAATCTCTCTCACCAAGGGCAACCTCCTCAAAAAACTCTTAGTTGTAGGGAACAGAGCAAGTATTCAGTGACTWAGAAAGGAGAGGGAAGAGGAACCTGGTGAATGTTAAGATGTAAATAGCTACACTTGAATATTTTTCTTCTGGGGAAAAAAAMCCCACTTTTGACTATTTGAAGTTGCAAATGTCTCTTTTCTTTCATCAGAACTCTGATATTATCTATCTTGGATAGAATATTTGGGAGCTAAGCTTGCTAAGTGTATGTATGAGTGTGTATATGGGATAGATACCATAATTTCAATGCAAATTAGATAAAAATAACTTGGAAAGAATTCTCGTGACATGCATATRAAACACGAGGACATCCTAAATATACTGTAAATGAAATACAGAGTATATATTCTGTGATGTGACCTATTGGCACTGTTACTTAGTGTATCTGTTCTCCTTTGGAATGGATTTTTTTTAGCCTATCCTGACTGTTTGAATATTGATTGAATTGACCTCTATATGTTCTGTACTGTCCATTGGAARTATTTTTGGATTGTGTTATATATTTATGCAGGAATATTCTTTAATCTTTCTGGAAAGTAATTTTTTTCCCCCAAGATCTTTGTTATGCCCTTTTTTTTTCCAAGAGCACTGTCAAATTGAAATATTTTGCTCRAAATGTTTTACATCTATTAAGTACTCAACTGGACATGCTTTGGTGCGTCAAAAAAATTGGATTTTCAGGTTCTTATTGTGCTTGCTTTCTTATTGATTCAGGGTTCCTGGCTGAGTCATGTCGATGTGCTACTATCTTTTGCCTTTCTTATTCCACCACAGAACATCAAAAACGATGTACTTTGGACAGGGACTTTGGTTCTGAGAAGAATAGAGGGAACAAAACAAGTCTCCCCAAAACTCAGAGTGCTATAGTTTAATGCAGAGGAGAGAAAACCAATCCACACTTTCTGTAAGACTACTTTTTATTCAGTGAGAAAAAATCATATTGTGTAATATTTATTTGGGTTGAAGTATAATTTTAAAATTTCCAGAGGAATGAAATTGTCCTTTAAAGATATATAAAATTAGTAGAAAAGCTGTATTACTAGCACAGTTGTCTRGCTGGACAGCTGGATTTCTGAAAAATTGAATGCATGCTTTATTTCACTGACTACAAGGGGACTGCTTGTGTCCTTCAAATTTCAGGTATGCTTAAGTGCCTTTTTGAAGCAAGTCCAAGAGTAAATGTCCTTTTTCAAATCTTTTAAGTGGTAATGTAGAAATAGGGAAAGTCTGAGGAAATGGATTATGTCTGGATGGGGAAAAATGATGGCAAGGTGATCTAGCTGAGTATGCAGAGACAAAGGAACCAAAGAGAAATGTCCACCTAGAAGGTTTCTTGTTACTGCATGACCCAAATACTCTCTGTGCTCTTCCTGTGGCACTGTAGCTTCCTGAGGAGTCTGACATTCTATATGAAGAAGGTGGCTTGTGGGTTGGATGCTGAGAAGCAGATATGCATAGCTTCTGTATGTGCCGCTACTGTTCCCGCAGACCACTGCCCTCAAGTGCTGCATTGCAGTCCAAAGCACAAGTGTTTAGTTCCACATTGCACAGACTGTTCTTGTACGGGATGTAGGGGAGTCAAATGCATCAACGTGATGTTGTTGCCTGGTGCTGTAGGAAGGTTGAGTGCCTTAAAAGTTTCCTCTGTGGTCTTAGTGCTTGGCGCAGCTGAGAAGTTGTGCAGCTTTCAGGTGGTCTCATCCCATTGTCAACAGCTTGTATTTCCCCTCAACTTGCTCCTGTGGTAATGGCATAATTTTCAATATAAGTAAAAATTGGTATGAGAAGACACGTCCAGGTGCCTTGGATCTTCTGCTAGGGGAAATGCTCCCAGCCTTTGTGGTCTGACCTGAGAGGATTGTTGGGGGGATCCAGGTGTGGAAAYTCACTGGGAAGAGCAGCCCTTCCTGGCAGGGTGTGGGAAGCCCTGGGCACCCTCCTGGATTCAGGACAGTTTTCCAGGGTCATTTTAGGAAAGCTGCCTTGGGGATGGAGCTGTTGAATTGCAAAGGTGATAGATGAGCTGAAGCGCTGGTGAGAAAAGGGAGTGATCTGCTAACAGTCTGGGCACAGCTGTGAGCTGCCCTGAGGGCGGTGGTGTGTCACTTGTCCTCAGAGCACAGCTACCTGGTTAGAGAAATGGAGAAGCCCGGGTCAGGACGTGGCTTATGACTYTTTATGCTCCTGTGATCCTCTGCAGCCTCTTGAAAACGTCCCGTGATCCTGGGACAATTTAGCCCTTAAGTCTGATGGCTGTGATGTGTCTCAAACAGCAGATATTTGGTTAAAAATTGTTATGGGATGCTGGCGGGGGAAGTTGAAGATACTGGTGGAGCCCTTTGGTAGTTGGTTATTTGGCCTTATTACCTAATGGTTCTGGAAAAGTAGCTTCAAAATGTTTAATCTGACTGCAGCATGGGGGAGGCAAGCTGTTCAGTGTGAGATGGTTGTGCAGCTGCTRCTCTGTGTTGGTCTCTGAATAATAATATACAATAATAGCGTGCATCTGGAAGTGACCTCTCAGGAAAGTAAAGCTCGTGTAACTCGAGTATCTTTTCAAGCACTTTCTGTATGAATCCTTACAACTATCATTTTTAATGGGATCTGTGTGCAAACCAATCAGATTAGTCATATAAAAGGTAGCGATAAAAAGATTCTGATGTTCAAACAGCAATGAGGAAAGCTGTTAAATTCCACATTCTTGTTTTAAGTGCAAAATGGTTACCAGCCATARTTTCCTAAAGGAAGAAAAGTTGGAACTGGAGGAGGAGAAAGCTGACCCCTCTTCTACAGAGTATAAGGCAAAATATATCTGAAAGTTTGTTTGGAAACTATGGTCTTTATTAAGCAGTAGGACAGGTGTGTGACTTGAGCTGGACTTCCTCTGGGGTTGGCTGATGGAACCAGTTCCACTTTGGTGTGGGGAGGGAAAGGGATGGGAAGGTGATGCCTCCACAGGGAGAAGCTGCAGCCTGGGATATAGGGAAGACATGTCCAGCATGGAAGGCTAAGCCCAGTGTAGCTGGTGGCTGAGCAAAAACACCTGTGTGGTATCTGCCAGTAGGGCTGACAMCTGAAGGTGGGGAACCTGACCACAACCTGAGGGAGCTGGGATGAGGAAAATATGACTGGTTTGCTGCTTTTATTCTCTTTTCCACTAGGAATGTAGCTCAGTGCTAGAGGCTTTTGTGAGGTAAATGCTGTTAAGTGTGTAGGGACAGGTCTGATTTATGTTTGCAGTGGGTTGTCTTGCCGTGTTAGTAGCTGTAAGAGTCAATTTTGGATTTTGTATGCAAGTGAATGCCTGGGGCATGAAGGAGATTCTGGAAGATGCTCATTTTATGTCTGTTCTGCCCTCCGCTTTTTCTCCATCTTTTCCAAAGCAGATGCCCTGCATTTCCTCCAGAGCTGCTGCACTCGTAGACTGTTACTCGAGTCCATAGATATCTTGCCCAGCTCAGGAYCTTAGGATGGAGAGGAGGCACTTGCATTTTCTTCAGGATTATTCAGAGTTATTGGGTGGTGCCTTGGTTTAAACTGGATGTGCTTCTGGAGACACTAGCTCTGAATTTGTGATGGTTGCAAAGTGGAAACTCACAAGCTGTGACCAAGTGTTGTTCCCAATGTCTGTATTTAAGGTTAACATGAGGCAATTTACCTCTTTGTAGTGCAATGTTTGTAAATTTATGCTGTATCAAATACAGGAAAATCATATTTATTTCTGACAGCGTAGTATGAACTTGGCATCCTGACTGCACTTCAGTTTTGTTTGCTGTGGAGGTTCTGTATTCCCCTTATGAAATGTTTAAATAAAAGGCATTTTTAGTATTTAAGTTGTTCAAGTTGTTTTCCTTAATTACTTGGAAGTTAAGGGGCATTTGAGTGTTTGCAACAAGCTGGCCAAACGGCAGGTATTTCTTTGCCCACATGTCACTTTTCCTTTTGATTTTCTTCTGAAATTTTCAGAGATTGTAGTGCAAGCAGCACAGCTTGGAGAGGCTTCAAATGTACAGTGCTGCAAACAGAAACAGCAGGAGCATAGTCTGGCAGGGTTTATGCCGCTGCATAAGACTGGTGTCAAAAATAATGAGACAAACTAAAAAGAAGTGTTCAGTGTGCTCCCCTAAGAAAAAGGGGAAATTACAGCTATTATCAGCAGAAGGAACTGGGAGTGGAAATGAACTGAATTATAGAAGCCTCAGCTGTAATAAAAGTTTAGTAAGGCAATAAGTGAGATGCATCGGTAGAGAAGAAATAGCATTCAGTTTTTGCAGCATTTATTAATAAACGACAAGTCACAAAGATTAAAAGGTAAGTGACTAGCTTGGGGAAGAAGGAATATGTGAATTTGCTGCTATAGAAGCTCATTTGAGAAATGAAAAGATGTCCATGAAATAAGAATAAGTGTTTTTGTTGTTGTTTTCCTCCTCACCTGTTCTTTCAGCTGAATTGCTGTGGGGTAATTAGGTTAGTATCTCTGAGATATCAGAGTAGTGATTGATTTATGTAGTTGTTGCTGCACTTAAAATCTAAACTGAGTGCTTGTTAGAATACCCCTTGCTAGSTAATTTGTCAGTTGAAGATAGTCCCGTTGGGGTGGAAATATAGGAAAAAGATCTCCTTGGCTCCTGAACCACCTAATTAGATGGGTGGAAAATTGGGTAGTTACTTATAAACTTTGTCTATTTTTCACCTAAAGCATCAAGCTAGCTGTAAATCCTTTAGTTTCAGTAGGATTGCWCATTATTCAGTAGTCTCTATTGGTGCCACATGGAAGGAGATGTGTCTGAAGGACCCGGCTTGCTGCCTGGAGGATGAGCTATAGGTAGAGCTTCCAGCAGATGGCTGTGGTGAGGATGCCCCATCCCCAAATCTTATGGTGTTTGAGTGGCTTTGACTGCAGTTGTGGCCTGCACCCCAAAGCATGCAGAGGAAAGAAACAGTGGAAAATGGTATGTGATGGCGTTGAGCAATAGTTTATTAAAACAATGGACAGAAAAAGTCAAAAGATGTACTTCCCCTTGGTGTGGAGAAACTGAAAGAACTTACTTCCTCCTCTATATAGCAGGAAGTTTTTTGAATGGGGCAGATTTATTGTTTTTTCTTAATGCTGTCAGAGCAACTCACTTGAGTCTTTATTTCTAGAAACTCTTGTCATAAGCATTTTCTAGGCTTTTTAATATCTTCTTGTTAATGGTGAGCACTGATTTTGCAGTGTTTTCCTCCTCTTCCTTTTAAGACTGGAGTGCTAGTTCAAGCTGAAAAGTCAGCTCCTTCACCTAAAACATTAGACCTATATTGAGCAAGTAAACTGCCAGCTAAGCCTGCAAAGCAAGAGATGCACAGCATGTGGTGCATCACCTTTTTGCTATGATGGAGAGTGTGCATTTTCTTTCTCTTTAAGCCAGGTCATAGTGTAGCCTATGTTTGTAACTTCAAGGCTGGGTTATTACACAGGGTCCTTAGCAGAGTGAATCACTAAGTATATCCTACTGGTGCTTCACATCTTTCCTTTTCCTCAATTTTAAGTCTGTTGACAGGATAAGACATACTACGGAACAGTCTTGCTCCTCTCAAGACTGAGAACACCCTATTCCAAGAAAGCTTAAGAAGGATCATCACAAGATCTACAGAGGAAAATCATCAAGGATGACTTTGAGAAAGTAAGATAAGGATCAAAGTCTATCTTGCTGATATGAAATTATCAACTTGCAAAATGAAAGGAGATGCCAAGAGGGAAAATCACTTGTGAAATCCTCAAAGCATAATAYTGTATAATTCTCAACTGTTGCATTTAGTATCTTGATGCTATAGTGTAAAGCACTCTGCACATAACAAGAGCACAATGTAGGACTTGCAAAAAACTTATTGTTGTTCTTTTCTTTGAGCATACTAGCTGACTGTCAATAGATTTCTATGTTCCTTAACTTGGGCTTAGTGGGTCTTTATTCCAAAGCATCTGAGCATGTATCGCTTCTGTAGTGCTGCACTTCATTGCCAAAGCATCACTGCATTATTACTGTACCTCTGTATTGTGCTGTTGTCTTTGAGCAGGACCGTGCCTCAAGAACAAATATAAGGTTTTAATAGAATTGAAAAATAGCTGTGCTCTCCCTCTACTAAAGAGAAGGAATTGCTGCTTTTTAGTTGGGTGAACTCTCTTTAGGGTATCTGAAAAGCTATTTGAAGTCTGGTCTAGCTCTGTGTGTTTGAGGGTTTAAAATTTCTATTTCTAAAGTGTCTTTTATACTAGTTTAATTATTTTTAGCTGTGTTGGCTTCTAGTGACTGTGGTTAAGTCTGCTTAAGGACATATTCTCAAAATCTAGAGAAAGGAAAGATTCAGTTTGTTTATTCGATAGACAAACTGCATTATAATTGGTAGGAAACTGTCAGTGAGAGGAAGTAGTTTGGTTTACTAATACATCAATAGTAATTTMTGCTGGTGCTCCGTAAGTGGGCTGTATATCTTACCAAAACAATCCTTATTAAAAGCCTTTCTCTTTTGATCAAATRGTGTGCAACCCCACCATCACCACCACCAATTTCTTTTTAATTTTTTTTAAMGAATCCACCACTCTATTTGCAATTAAATCATATGTGTTGCTGTACACCTTCAGTTAGAATTAAGTGTCTCTAGAAAAGGTGGTTTATTTGGGAAATGTCTTGTGTGTCTTCATCTTCAGTCCCTGAGTGGTGCCTCTCTGCAGTCTCTTTCCCAGAGCCCAGGTGCTCGTGTGGAGGGTAGGCACTGTACAATGTGTTGGAGTGTGGAGCTCCWGGGCTGGAAGGATACACTGAAATGGTTCATATTTACTGACTCATTGTGCTGTCTTTGTCAAAGGAGGTTGAGGTGCTCCATGAGAGGAAAAGTAGGTGTTGGAAGAAGACTTAGATGACTCCTAGTCTTTCCATTTCCTTATGCTAGACCTCAACGTGTGCAAGTAGTGCATGAGGATCCAAGGACTGACTCCCTTGAGTACTGATTTTTGTGTATGTATTTTTAAGAGAAAGCATGCACTCTTCAGAATGTACAGCAGCAAGTGTGCTGTGCCACCACTTGTTTTCACTTGCATTGACCTTGTCAGCAGTGGTGGTGCTTCTGTAGCACAGCAGTGCAACACTTGCACTGGAAGTCAAGCCTGTTTCCAAGGACTTGAACTTTTTTCTTCCGTGATAACCAGCTGCTGATGTCCATGACAAACATTCCTGCACCGTCTCAGCTGCTGACAGCTGTAGGCACCCTCATGCTGCGTTGTTTATTCTGGTATGTTTAACTATGTATTTAAGTACAGTTAAAAAGACATAAGGAAACATTTATCCATGTAAAAATAGTTTMTTTTTTTAAGTCATACCTCAAAATTTCTAGATTTTATCTGATAGTTAGGTGTGGGCAAAAATGCTGATTTTTCCTTCCACATATTTTTAGAGATAGGACCTTTTTTGTCATTAATGATGTTTTTGTCTTTTTAGGATGACACAGGATAAYGCATAAACCCTACTAACTAAGCTCAGCATGAGAAGAAGTTTTGTTTTAGATTAGCTTGCTGCTTATCATATAATTGCCTGAAATTGCAGAGAGGATTCTGGGAGCTTGGCTGCTTATTTTTCCTGTGGGAGATCTTAATTTACTGTTAAGTAGCAGTGAGGGATGCGCGCCCTGTAGACATATTAAAGTGAGAGGCTTGCTGGAAAGGATGGCATGTTTGAGAAGTCCAGTTGTCTTGTGCAAAAGAATTTACGTGATGGTGCAGTAGTTGAACAAGTTTGTGCATGTCGCTGGTCTTAAGCTGTATCGTGCAGGGGTAGACACTGAATCATTACAAATGCCTGTTGTATTATTGACTTTGAATGTTTTTCAAATTAGGAGCAGCAAGGTGGGTCATAGCTGCGTAGTGTGCTCTTAAATCTAAGCATAAACTGTACAACCTGAGATTTGCTTTATAGGTAAAGGAAGCATCAACTGAATCCAGGTTCATACCCCAGTGTGTGTCTCAGCAGTGGCTGGACCTTGCGGAGCAAGGACATGTGTTGCGTGTGAAATGATGCCTTTGTCATCTTGAACCATCGYCTGTTATTAAGTGTGAAGAATTGGATTCAAACTTGTGCAGTGGTATACAATAATATTTTTTTTCTGAAATTCTCTTTTAGGATTGAAAGTAAATTTTTATTTAGAAATATGGAGTATTTTGTAAAGAATGGTCAGCACAGTCCATGTAGGAGGGCTGATTTATGTGTTCACAAGTTAAATTGATGCAAAAAAGAACACAAAGACTGTAAATGTTGCTTCTCTGCAGAAGCATGAAAGATCAAGCAGTGAGTTGAACGGGACCCTTGTGACTTCCTCTCAGTATTCAGGGAAAGAAAACAAGGCAATCTTGATCACAAAAGGATGTTCCATGCAGTGCTGTAGTTACCCTGTTCAGCTGTGTGGGGAAAGGTATAAACCCATCCTACAGGTTAGCAGTTGTTGCACTTCACATGGTGCATGGATTATGTTACACGCACTGTTGTTCAGTTTAAAATTAACATGCCATAATCCTTATTAAAACATCATATGTGCTATTTCATTGTGGTTATTATACACTTTTTGTTAAAGCAAATTATATTACTGAGTTCCATTTAATAAGGCACTGCACTGTAACAGTTGCAGATATTTCAGCTAGGGGTAAGATTATGCTTGTAGGACAGTTTAACATTTTCTTTCACTCTGGAAGAATTKAGAGTAAAATTTCATGGAGACAAGGCTTGATTTTAATGGTTGTGGATTTGCTGAGGTTCATATCCTTTCAGGCATCTTTGCTGTCTCATCCATGGTCTGTGCAAGAACTTGCTTTGAGGGTAATGTCTGCACGAAGATGAAAATATGTCAACAGGACAAGCTCTGCAACAGACMAATTGGTCCTGCTCTGATCACCTTTTATCTATTTTTCTAAGAATACCAGGAATTTCGTTTTCACTGCAGCTAATGTCTAACAACTTTAATTTCACTGTAGCTCTGGATTTGATCATAGTGGGTCATATCCTCATGTTAGAGGCTTATTTCTACTGAGGAAGTGGCACAATAATGTAGTTTTTCTCCCTGCCCGCTATTGCCTGGAATCTGGCTATGAACGATTTTGCCTCGGTGTTACTGTCATCAAAAGATGCTGATCTAAAATGTCAGATTCTGGTTCGGTTCTGGTTCTSCACAGTGCTTTGTCCTCCATAGGGTGCTGTTACACATTTTGATGTGCAAAAAACCACATGTGAGTAGGCTGGGGAACGTGTATTGGCATATTGTACATGAACAGGAGCAGCTGCATGGAGAAGGCAGGAACATGCTTATAAACTCAAATACTTTGATTCTGCCTGTTTACTATGTGTGTTTATGTGGAGAAAACAAGGAGCTTATCTGAACAGGAAAGGAATATTGTTCTAATCTCAAACACCATAATTCCAAACTAAAATCGTGTYGTTTGGACCTTCCTGTTTTGATTTATACGGGAATAGCTAACKACAAGCTGAGTAGAAATTAAAGATGAGCTTGATTCTCTAATTTCTGAATTGAGTCCTCTGAATAAGCTAAAAATGGACATATAACTGCCATGAGGGACAAGGGACCAGAATTCACTGTGATATTTAGGTTCCTGAAATACAGTCCTGGGTACAGGCTAGTTTTTCTCTCCCCACATGCTAGTTAAAAAATATTGTGTCTGTCTGGAGATGATCAGGTGTCCTTCCCCTCAGATACACTGCGTGGCCAGTGAGAGTCCAGAASTGTCGTTTCTCATATGGGCACTAAGAAGTGGCAGAGATGGAGGACTGCAAAAATGAATGCATTTAAGAAAAACATTTCATAACCYATTTAATAATTTATAAGTGCCAGATCTGGTTTATGAAGCAACTGGAAATTCTTTGTGTGTAGAGGTTTCAGGTTTTTCTGCAGTTGTCCTTTTCTGTAGTTTGTTTGACCTACATTGATGGGCATATGTCGTGTGTCTATTTTCATGTTCTTTTTGCTTTTAAAAAAAAAATTAATGGGCAAAATATATGTCAAAAATATATGTCAAAATATATGTCAAAATGAAATAAATGAAAGGAAAAATGAATGAATGAAAAAAGGCAGAAAGTCAAATACTATGTGAAATAAAAACACCTTTCATGTTAATGAGAGATGCTGAGATGACTATTGACTTTCTTGAAGTTAAAGGCAAAAAAATATTGGCTTGAATTTATATGGCTAAACAAATTTCCCTTTAGTTTTCAGTCAAGGAAAACATTCTGTGGGAAACCAGGATTTTGGAGACTATCCATCTGAAATCAGGAAACCATGATTGAAAGTTTTCAGCCAACTCTAGAGAGGTAGCTATAAGYTTTATTTACTAGATTATTCCTTAAGGAAATTAGATATGAAAAAGGAAAAGAACGATGCCTGTGATGTGAGTTTGAGTCGTGCTGGACTTGTGACTTGTTTGTAATACCTTTGACTAGTTCATTCACAACTTGAGGCTTTTGTGCTTGATGGCTTGATGAGCATTAAAAAAAAAAAGCAGTTGTGTGAGGTGAGACTTCTAGCTAAAGTAATTAGTGTGAGGACAGATATGTCAAGCTGGAATCCTTGCGATATCTCATATCCTTGCAAATGTRGAAATATATTGATACTTTGTATGTGTTTCACATTATTATTGGGAACAAAAACATCATTGCTAAATTGGGTTGAAGAAATGTATTCAGAACGAAACTAGTCTCCTATCTGCTCTTTCCTATTTCTAGCTGCAGAAACAAAATAAAAGATCCTTCCGTGATTCAAGTTTTTGATTAGACCTGGAAAAATTCTTGCAAAATAGCGTGACAATCTCTTTCTGTAGTGTGAGCTGAGATCAAAAGCTGCAGACGTCTGATAATTTGTTTGTCACTGCATAATTTATTGTTTAACAGAAGAGTTTGAGTTTTATTTATTTWTTTTTTTTTTTAAGCCTCGAGTCGTACTTCTCACTGCAGAGGTGAACTGGGATGTGGAGAAAAGTGAAATCATGCWTTCTGATGCTAAATGCAAAACATGTTTATTAGTCTACCCTTAAAAAATTACTTTAAATCAGTGCCAGACTTGGAAAGTTAGTGTAGACAATATAGAGAGTTGATTTTCATATGTATTTGTGGTTTTAATACTTGCTTAAGTGTGATGTGTGCATTTTTTGAAATACCTCTTCCTGCAGATCTCAGGAGTGAGTGACAGTAGAAATTAAGATGCCAATTTGAACCTGATAACCTAAGCAAAAGAGAGGATTTTCTGTCCCAACTTGCTCTGAATACAGGAGTGCTCCAATTTCCTTTCTCTAAAGCCTTCCAAGCCCCCTCGGCTTTTGGAGGATTAACAGAACTTCAGGTGCATCCTTGATAAATTTGATTCCTAGGTCTCAACAGCTGGTGCTTTACCTCAGACTGACTGTGCTCATCTTTCCTCCTAGCAGACAAACATGTTAAGGAATATTCATTCTAAGATTCTCATCCATGTCAGGTAGCTCCTAGCAGAGAAACAGAAGCATAAATTATTTGTCCCTGCAGTGATTTATATGTGTTCATATATATATATTTATATATGTATATATATTTTTAGAGAACACATGCTTTGAGCTGTTTTGCTAAATTTTTCTGCAGCAGTGAAGTTAAGCTATCTTGAAGATGGCTTTGACATTTTTTAAAAAAAAAACTAAAGCGATCAGTAACAGTAACTAATAATACCCTAGTTGTTTYTGTGTAACCTCTTTTAAACCAATTATAAACTTAATTTCTTCTATGTATGAGACTGAGAATAGGGATAAATAGAGCTGACGCTGGTCTTCATCCCCTCTTTGCCCTAGGAAGTCCCCAGGTAGCTAATTAAGTCAGCTCTGTAGCTAGATGGAGAAAAGCTCCAGGATGGTGAATGCACTTGAAAGGGTCCTCAGAAGTGAGTACTTAAAGCCTGGATCTTGTTTCTTATTAGCATTGATATATTGGCAARTGAAAATTAACCCATCCTAGTTTTGCTTCAGATTTTTTCACTATGTTGTTGAGAGTCAGGTTGGTAGAGGCAAGAGGCAGGGCAGGAGCCACCTCCTCTTCCTCCCAGAGACCTTTGAAGGGTGCTGGGGACTCAATGAGAGCAGCTTTCCTACCACTGCTGCTGTGCACACTGGAGGCCAAATTGTGCAAGCTTTAATCCTGCTGTGCAAAAATGCCTGTTAGAATTGGGGCTGCTGCACTGGGCACCTTGCAAGATCGTCTTGRCAAGAGTAAGGATGACACTGCTTCTGATCTTCTATTTTCTGTTACATYCAACATGTGCAGGGAGATGGGGGTCTTGGGGACACTGTTGATGACTGATTACACACTCTTTTTTAACTCGGTCCCCTGTGCTGAATGACCCACAGGTTCTCAGTGTATACAGTGAGCTTGGTCTATGTAGTGAAGGGCTTACGGACACAAGAGGGGATCAATCAGGATTTAATAAACATCATCCATTCTGACGTGTCTGGAACTTGGTAACTTTTTAATTTAAAAATTATACAAAAAAAAGGCAGTAACTGTTGATTATAGAACCTCTAAGTTGATCTAAATGTGTTCTTGAATTTGCTTGCTTTATAGCAAAGAAATACCTGAGAATATTCTCCAGCTAACTAGCTCTGTGCTCGTGTTCCACCTGCACGCTGATTGCAGTCATTAGCTGTGTGAAGCTCCACTTTACCATGCACTGTTCATTGCAGAAATATTCGTGGCTCTGTTGGCAATGATTATCTTRCTTGGACCTAAGAGGGACTCTGTTTTGAACACTGAACCTTTTCTATAAAACGTGTGAAATAAGGTAGCTGCCTCTAGTGTGCAAAATGAACTGTTATACATATATATCGAAAGAACCTTATAGTCACTGCAGTGTTTAGCTAAAGCCAAGCTGTGAAAGAATTGGAATCCTTGTTACTTTCTCGTGGAAATATCTACAAAGGCAAATGCATGGAAATTAGCTGGAGTTACGGAGAGAATGCAATTTCCTATGTACCTAATAACTTTCAGGACTACTCAGAGACAACATTTTGTAGGCGTAGGTAACACTGCCTAGGTGAGGTAGATGGGCAGTCAGAGGTGGTTGTTTTGTCATGATGTGCTCCRTTGGTGAACTTGGTTTTCTCTATCACTTCACAGTGAATATTTACTTGTAGGAGCAAATTAGGCTTTCCTTTATTTCCCTACTTAATTTGTGTGCAAGCAAAAGCCAYAGTGGAATTCATCCTGCAGATATTTTGGGGCCGATGTTTTGTGCTCAATGAAAAGGAATTCTAGAAGATGGTGCTGCACACAGCTCCGTAAAAGAATTCTGATGTGAGAGTGCTGCGTATGCTGAGGTTATGGCCTGGTCTCATGGCTGGAAGAGTTAAGATTTTTTGGAAAAGTATTAGCCAGGGTTACTGGTAAACTGAAGGATTTTTTTTTTATATGCTTTTAAAGAGAGAGAGTAGTAGAAGAAAATAACCAGGCTAAAGGAAACCATTTTATCAAAAACTTTAAGAAGAATTTCTCATGACTTYTCTTTCCTGTTTTGGAATATAGTTGGCTGGACTAAATTTATTTTCCATCATGTTTCAGCTTAAAACTAAATGCTCCCAAAACGTTAGGATTACCTGAAAAAAGCAGATGTGGCTAGCAAGCCTGTGGCCTTTGATAAATGCTCACCATAGCATAGTGAAAGATAAAAGCTCACTTTTCTGAGTCCTGTTTTGAGTCCTGTCTTAGTGAGATGCGTCAGCAAGGTAGCCCAGGAATATATATGAGTTTGATTATATCCAACAAAGCTGTCAGAGCTCGCTGGTTGTGGTCAGCTCAATAGCAAGGCTCGAGGTAATGAGTCGTGTTCTGCTGAGTGGCTGGGTGCACTAACACCCAGTTAGCAAAGTTTGCCAGTTAGCAAAGCCTGGCTCCTCCTTGCTGCTTTTGTCTGGTGGATGTGCCCATACCTGGGAGTCACATCCATTGTCACATGGTGCTAGCTCAGCCAAAAGGGGCCAGAGGAAGTTCAGAGGGTGGAGAAGAGGTGTATTCCTTGATCTGTGCTCGTTGGGACTTCAGCAGCTTCACAGCTTCCTGAGAGTAGCAGCTCCTRCTGCAGAACTGCTGTTTCTAGCATTACTTGGAACATTTTTGTTTTTCAGCTCAGATACCCTAGGGATGAGCTTGAGTGATCAGCACTTTGTTCGCATTCACTGAGGCATCGCTTTTCTTGGGCTGATATAAATGTCCCACAAATGTACATATCAGTAAAACTAGGACTGAAATAATCTCTGCAATTACTACCCCTTTTTTCCTGCTCATATTTAAAGTGTGGTGTACTCTCTATAGGCAGGGCTGAACTGTGTTTAACTATGTGCTGTCCATCATCCTTGCGTGAGTGGATAATAATAATGATGTGGCAATTAGGGATGTCTGTGTTTGAGAGAGAACCACAAAGCATAGAGAAAGAGGCTTTATTTACCTTTAGCYGAGGTGTCTTTTAAAAACAGGACTGATTTCTGTGTGGGAAGAGCTGCCTTTACTCTCAGCATATGGGCTACCCGTGTGCCTGTACTTGATAGCCCTCAGGGGAAGCAGCTAGCCAGCCTCGACACCCTGTGCCTCATGCCTGTCTAGCACTTAGACGGCTTCCAGGGCATCGCTCTCATGACTAATTGTGTCAGGAAAGAAGAGTAATAAAAGCCAGCSTGAGACCTCGGGGAAGGTAGTATTTATTAACAAAATCTTAAAGCAGTTGCTTTTATGTGTTTGCACGCTCAAGCTCGTAGRTTATTCACTCACCCACGTATTCACAAGCACCAAGGTGTGTGTTGTCCAAGCAGGCTGGCTGCCATGGAAAGCACAGGATCACAGGATGCTGTCTGACCACTCCTTGTTATGAGGATTCTCTTGATGATGGTGATGAACTAGTTTTTGGTTTTTTTTTTTTTTTTAGGAGTTAGTGGGTCTTATGGGGTGGACCTGGGACAATGCTCACTTTAGCTTCTCTACACCCTTTTCCATGTTGCTGCAGATGATCTGTTATATATGAATATGTGTAATCTCCTTTTGTGCTGGTAAGAAAATAAATGGTGTGTGGGATGCACCACAACCTTCTTGGCATCTTCCTAGTGGAAGGACCCAGTGTCTTCTGCTGCTTGGTTTGCAGCATGAAGCTGGTGTGGTTGTGCCCTGAAAGACACGTTCCTCTGGTCCTGCTGGGAACACTGTCCTTTGTCATCACCATAGTCTTTTTTTTTTCCTTTTTCTTTTTTCTCCTGCTTTCTGATGCTTCACATGCACCTTCATTTATACTTAATTCACGTGAGCCTCCAGATAATCTTTTTGTTACAAAACCATATGCTTTTTTAGTAAAATACCTGGCACAGGCATACACTTTGCTTGCGTGGCATCTAAGTAAGCTTCTACCAGCTACTCTTTGATTTTATTTTCCTAATCTCTGATACAGAATGCTTAGCAATATCTGAAAAATAATGATAAAAAAGACCAAATCCTGCATGCCATGTTTGCAAATGCAGTAGCTTATTGCTTCTGAAGCTTTTGACTGCTTCAGCTTTCTACTGGTAGCATAAAAATCCTTAAATTTAACATGCAACATTAAAATGCAAACTGATAGAGCTAAAACACTTCCTGTCCTGTGCTAAGATATGTTAAACTATGTTAATGAAATTGAAGGCATGGCTGTAAAATTACCCTTGCTTCATAAATCTGTTTATTGCTAGTAATGTAGTGAAATATAGAATTCCAGCTGTACAGGCAGAAGTCTTCCAGAACAGGGACATACCTGTATTTTCTCTAGGAACGTTTTCTTTAGCAGTGTTTTATATGTRAGCCTCTGCATAGCAGTTGTCCTTAAAACACAAAAGTTCTGAGAACAAAAACCCAACAACCTAACAAAAAAAAAAAAATAGAGGTAGCCACTTGTGCACCTTCTGTATGAAGTTTTGCAAGGCTTGGATCATTGTTGCAACTGTTGGATTTTGCTGGAAATGTTAGATGATTATTTGTCAAATAAGATAAAGTGGATTTCAGTAGCGCATTTACACTTGAATGTGTTTGAGCTAAAAAGTCTGAAATTTACTTACATGGAAAGATTGTTATGATGAGCTGCTTTCCAGAGAAGACTAAACAAGCTTGAGGAGGTGTCTAAGGGACTCRGGAGCTGCTTTCAAAGCTGCTTCCTTTCTCTGTGAAAGGTACTTAGCTGCTGTCGTGGTAGTTTTGTGAGAAGAAACATAACATCTTTATTTGAAATGATAAAGAAGAAAGAAAAAGGAAAGGCAAGTGACCTAGAGTATTTATTGGGTGTGTTTAGCTAGTGCCTAGCGGGTAATAGCACAGCAGTATTTTGGTAAATAAAGTATACTTTAGTAAAAAGGTATTTGGTAAAAAAGTATTACTTGGATATGTTGCAGTCTAGGCAAGCTGAATCTCAGACCATTGTAGATAGGACACAAATTGGAGATCATGGGTCTTTCCAAAACCGCTTCTGCTGGAGACCATTTTACAAGATCTTTTTCTACTTTTCTGTGTTGATGTGAGTGGATTGAATTGGTCACCGTACTTGGTTCTAAATCGTCTCCTTACAGATTCATGCAATACTAAAACAAACTTTGCTGGATTTGCTAGAGAACTGATTTTGCCTACTGAAAAATCTCTGCTTTCTGTGGCATCAGCAATAAGGTTTTATATTTCTGTCTAAATAGCAGCTGTGTACAGCATCAACTTGATTTTAATATAAAAAATCTTTAATAAAATTCGGCTCTTCATGTCCCTCTTTCCTGGGTGCTTAGTACCACTACTTCAGAGCCTTCAACATAACATATGAGGCTTAGTGTTTGATGGCCTTGGCCGACAGGGTTTTTCTCTAGAAGGTGTGATGAGGGTCGTAGGAATTTGCATTTGTTTGTCCCATGAAAAATGTAAAGGGCTAAATCACATACATGAGCAATTTTTTTTCCTGTCATCTTATCAGCACAGCTTTACTTTTGCTCATTTACATAGCAATGCCATTCAGAAGCTTGGAGGAATCTTTAAATAACACCTTTGTTAGGGTTCTTATGCAGGAAAAGCAGAGGATGGAACATTTTCAGAATTGCTTTTGGGGAGCTGGATATAGTCAGTGCTRACCCTGCAAATGTTCAGAGATGAAAATAATAGGTGGATTAAAGCAATTTATAGTGCAGGAAGGAAACAAGATTGCACATTCTAAGAATTTCCTTTCCGTCTTTTTGTAATTTACTTTCCTCTTGAATTAGGATTGGTGCTGTTTTTAAAATGTGTAGAAAGGTTTTCTGCTACTTTTTGTCTGCAAGCCCTTGTGCTTGCCGTAGGAACTGCTATGGACAATTGCAGAGCCTGAGTGATGATGCTGGAGGTCACTGTGAAACAAGATGATGYAACAGCCCCTCTGGCCTCTGAAACACATCTAGGTAACAGAGTGGGGCACAATGTGATCAATTGCTGGGAGCTGCTTTCAATATCACTCCCAATTAATAGCCATCTGGGACTAATCTCAAATATAATTGGGTCCTCTGGACTTTATGTTCATGTCTAAATTATGAATGACACAAAGCCTGCACTGAAGCTACTTAGTTGACAGTCACCCATTTCAACAAATGGTCAAACCAGTGGTTTTCTTCTTTCCCAAAGAATCTGAAAATCAAAAAAAAGAATTGGCCYTAAGGCAAACTTGTGTGGGATTTTGTGCTTTGCAATGAGTCTATCAAAACCTGAGAGGAATAGGGCAAACGAGTAGGGGAGAGTAAAGCAAGTGAACATGTTGTGACCCAGAACTTGTTGTCATAGTACTGAAGGGGGAAGCCTTGGCACYGTCCTGACTGTAAYGCTGTCTTGCAGAGCCATGTCTGGAGACCCTGAAAGCAGTTACAGGTACAGCCTGGGCTTGCTGCATCTCARTASCTTTTTCCCAGTTGAACGAAGGTAMCWTGGTGYCAYGTGAGGCTCTTTYACTGCCCCCAAGACAGGAAGGGATGAGCCATCAGTAGCAGTAGTTGRCTTTCTGCAGACYTAGGGAGGCTTYGAATTTTTGGAGCAAGCTTTTCCCTGTACAGTGAGTTGTCCCTGAGCCCCTAGGAGCCGGGTCAGGAGCCTGGAGGGAGCCCCTGGCTAGGACCTAGTCTGCAGSATCTGTGGGTTCCCACCAAAGGATTTGCTGAGCCATGATTAGTCTAAAAACAGCGTTGGGGAGGATGATGTATGATGAGTCGTAGGACTTGGCCAGAGCACTGTGTTAAAGCAAAGGAATGAAAAAGACTCTCATTTTATACATTAGCAGCAATCAAGAGCAGAAAAAACGTTTTTTAAAGTATAAGAGAGGAGGAAAAAACAAGAGACTAATTGAACAAGGCCTACTTGAGTAAATGTGCAAGAATGGTGCAAATAATACCTGGTGAATGTCATCAAAAGGCTTATGCGCAAAAATCGAACAGTTTCATGACTGTCTTAGCTCAAGATTTGAGCTAAAAATAGCTTCAAGTCTATAGTTTCTTCTAGTTAGTYGAAAAAATAGGAAGGCTTATTTGAATCAAACCTGTAAATAGTAGGCCTGTTATAAAGATGAATTAAAATAACTTGTTTTTTCAGTGTGAGTTCTTAAAAATTCAAAAAAAACTTATTTTGTCCGAGTATTCATATTAAATGTGTTCGAGTGTAAATTTCTTTTATAATGTCCATAGGATTAAAACAAACCTATATTTGTGCCTTTTTCCCACTTTTCTACAAGGGCTAAAACAGCTGTATTGACAATTGGTAGAACAAAGGTTGGATAATTTGGTTTAGTGTAGTGATTCTCTGTTTCAGTTGATGGTGGGAGTTTTGACAATACTTGATTTGTTGAATTATGCAGGGTACTACATATTTTACGTATCAAGTTGATAGGAAGAGGCAAAAATATGTGGAGAATTTTTCAAGTAAATCTTAAAGTGAATTTGCACGTTACAACTGTGGAATGTTTTTGGGGAAAGTGTCTTATTTGCAAGAATAAAAATTAAATAGTTTTCACATGAAAACACTTCTTAAATGTAACATTTTCTCACCTGTCTTAATTATTTCTCTATATATATTCAACCAGAGCTAATGGTTGAGTTGTGGAATGTTTCTTCAAAGGAAGTAAAAGAAAAAAAAAAAAAAAAACCTGTTTACTGGTGGTTTCAAAATACATAAAACATGAAAGCAGGATATGGAGATGTAGCCCCTGTTTCTGTGATCAAAGGATACTTTGCCTTCCTGAGGTGGTCTTTGCTATTAGAAGTATTACTATAGTAAAACTTGCCAGAAATCTGTTTGGATGGTGTAAAGTGTGAAAAGCTTAATTATGAATGAGTAAGCATGCTTATTTATAGCTGGCCTGCAAATACAGTAACTAATTTTGCACCTGTCATGTCTTCAGGCTGTGGTTGCTTGGCTTATTAGCCATTACTTTTCCACCAGCTCCAAAATCTACCACCCTTCCCCTACACTTCCAAAAATAATTCAGTGGTGCCTTTGGTGAGGGACACTGTACAAATGCCTCCCCATGGGAGATGTGAGTGCACGCTGAAATGTGAGGGYTGGCTTCTGAAACATGTACTTTTATGTGAGTATGGGTAACTTGCCCTTAATTTCTATCTTTGTCTTGGCTAAACTTATTTCCATTTGCCTTTTTCTTGCACACTACAGTGTAAATGGACGTGCTTAAGTACTTTAACTTTTTTTTTGTATAGTAGGTCTGAGGGACACACTTCTAGTTCTCTTGAGAGTACKGGAATGTATTTTTTTAATATTTTTGAGAAGCTGTTTTGAAAGCAGACTTGCAGTGTATTGGTAGATGGCCTATATAGAACCCATGGCTTAACTACTTGCTACAGTAGAATCTGAGTTTTAATTTAATCTAGACATAGACTGGATTTGTACCTCTGAGCCAGTGAGACATTTTGGGCTGAGCTTGTGGAGCAAAAGATCTGATAACACTCCCAATTTTTTTGGAAAAAAAAAAGTCTTAATATATTGGAAGAGATGTGGTGGTAGATGAGCTGTCAAGTAGATGAGTCTTCCTGAAATGTACCTTGCTTGCTGTAGGTAGGACGGGTGGAACTAATCCGTTTGATGTCTGATATGCTGCTGAAGATTATAAGAGATTTTATTTTCAGAACAGTTACACATCTGTCTTGTTTTACTATATTAATAATATAAGATAGTTTCTAAAGGTTGCTAGTGACATGAGTTACTATGAAACTGAGTGTGTGTGCAGTGAGGACAATGTATTAAAAAAAAAAGAGGTTCTAAAATAAAACAAAGTTCCTCTGTCTCTTGTAGAAATGTTGTGAACTTACTGATATCGTCAAACAAGAAAACTTGATTATATTTTCACTTTTTTAAAAAATAGTCCTTTATTGTTTATTACTTGCATAATGAAGAAATTAAGATAAAGTCTTAGCTCAACTGGAGCTTCACAGACCACCTGTGCAAAAACCTGATTTCCTTTAATGCTTCTTAAAATTGATTTGGGAGGCATGAACTTGACAGATTTGACCAGTGTTTGACCCTAAATTAAAGATTCTGTTGAAWGATATGCAGACTACTTAGTGCTTCTTCATGAGGTCTGTTTGGAATCACTAAGGCTACATAAAAGCTCAAGTTGGGCATCATGACTTTTTAGAGGATTGGTGTCATAACTCTGAATTCAAAGCGATTTGCAACTACCCGTATGTCTCTTGCCTGTACTGCTTGGTAGGCAGGTCTAGTGGTGGGGACAGGCAGTACTATTTAATGCTGTTTTCTCTCTCTACGTTTTCTTGATTCTACAGTCTGTTAATAAAATTAAAAAGGATATTTTCAAGGTAATTGTTGTTACATCTTTCARATTTCAGAGAAGAGGTTCTTAGTCTTCAGCAAATGGTTGAAAATGAAATGCACATTGGGGGAACAGAGGCCCTGCCAAATCTGGTCCTTGAATAGTGCTAGTCAAATAAAAAGAAGTGAAACACAGCAGGAATGGTGTGCAATAGGCTTTATCATGGCCAGAAGGCTTCAGGCTGTGAATGACCTAATCAACCTAAGCTCCAGACATGTACCTAAATTAGCTTCCATACTACTATCCTTGTAAYACTCCATTTTGCTTCATTCAAATACTGTACTAATAAATCTAAGCCCTTTTGAAAGTGGAAGGTTAAAAGAGTTTGYCTTTTCCTCTTCTCATTGTATTTATTCTTTTCAACTCTCCTTAGTGCCAGTATTCTTAATTTTCTCCTTTAGTTTCCTAGTCCTTCTCCCAGACTCTTCTWGCACTCTTCACGCATGAGTTTTAAATGACTTATTCTTGTGGTTCTATGAGGACAAGGAAAAGACAATGAGAACAGAGCTGCTTAGTTTTGGGGAGCTCAAGGAGGCTATTCAGTTTGTGCCAATTCCACAAGTTCCCTGTGTGACCTTGTTGGGATCTGTTCTGTCCTTGCCTGGTTTCCAATATGGTGATAAAGTAGCATGCCTTTACAGAGGGAAGGCACCCTTAATGCCATATACCTCCCGGAGGTGGCYTCTTGATGCATGTGTCAGCTCTGTAAGGCCCCTACCTCAATTARGACTGCTGTGTTTTATTTGAATAATCAACAAGCTTTGTCTTGCTGCAGTTCACTTAGCCAGAGGTGGCATGTTCTCATCCGTGCTGCCCTCAACCGTCACTGTGCTTGGTCCCACCAATACCGCTGCCTGTAGGAGAGYGTCTGTGAATGTCACAGGGACACAGGCTGCTTCTGAAAATTTCTGCAGACACAAGAAGCAAGAATGAGGTAATTGACTCTGACCACATTTAGGTGTGAGCCGGGGCAATGGCGAAATACGATGGCTGTCCTTGAGTTAACAACCGAATCACTGGAAAATAGCATCATGTGATGGTCAGCATTTAAAGAGTGATGCAGTATAAAATCCCATGTGGCAGCAGCTCATCTTTCACTCTGTACTTTGAATGAGGTTAGCAAGCTGGTCTAAACTTATTTAAAAATAAGGTGTATATATATGGCCATATAAGCCTTGTTCATTTGTGCTTTTTTTCTGTCCATAAAAGAGATAATGCCATGGCCTTTGAATCAGTCTCTGCTTTATACTGCTAGGCATGAACTTTTGAAATATTTGTGTTAGGGAGATTATCTTTGAAAGACAGTGAGAGGCTATTTAGGGGACTTGATGCAAATACATAAAAAGTCGCTTGGATTTATGAGCAATTATTGCTCTGGAATTCAAAGGGATAGGAGTTAATCTGGTTTACTAGGTRATATTAGCATTGCTTCAAGCAATATTCATAAGTTCTGGGACAACACCAAAACAGTTTTGGCAAGAATTCAAAGGCTCCAGGAGTTGATATGCTAGGGACCTCTGTTTTGTCCCACTGCCACTCTGGTTTGAAACATCTAAACTTAGAAGAATTTACTGAGATGTTAATTTCTCTTATACTTAGTAGGCACACTTAAATCCCCTGGGTTTATCCCAGAGCCTGTTGAAGCTAATGAAGGAATAAAAGGGGAGGGGGGGAAAAACATTATTTTAGCCTCATTTGGCATAGGCTCAAGCCCTTTGTGGCTGAGGCTGATTGCTTCATCAAAATGCACTTAACCTTCCAGGGGAGGAGTGCRTGACAGGGGCAGCACTCATGGTTCTGGAGCTTGGTGGTTTTGCTTGACCACTTCTCCTGCGGTGCTCTGCTGATCCAGGTGAAAGGAGCGATTTGCAAAGTATTAGTAGCCAGTGGGATATCAAATATTGTCTCCAATAACATGTTGTTCAACCTTGGCGTTTTCTGGGTAACATAAGTTTCATGTAAATTGTAAATTTACAGCAGAGAAATGTCTTGGAATTGACTTTTTGACACACTGTTTCTCTTTCCCAGTTTTACAAAGCCCACAGTTATTCAAGCACATGCTTGATTTTTTTTTTTCTTTTTGGAATATTTGAGCCATTTTTCCCTATGTCTCCAGCCCTTACTGGTTCACAATTGTTTTTCCATACTAGACTAATGAGGAATTTTGAAGGGAATATATTTGTTGAGTACTGAGAATGGGCCATTTTTGTCAAAAGTACCAACAATAATAAAAGCAATTAGATAGTGTACTGATTTGGGATTGATTTTTTTGTCAATAAATAAGAAAACTCCTTGAGAATGAAACAGAGAAACCAATTTACCCTCGATAGCCCTTTCCAGAATGAAATAAGTATCTTTAAGTTGGCTCCTCCAGAGCAAAACCAGGATGGATGGATCTCCTGGGCCTCTTCTCTGAGCTGAGATGCTGGGTGAGGATGCTGCAAATTGCTGCTCCAGAGACATCCTCCCCTTCCAAGGGGAGGAGAACTTAGCCAGGGGTCCGCTCAGGGTACATTCATGGTCCCTTTTAAACAGTGCGGGTAATAGTGAAAGCTGCTTCCACTGCAGAAAAAGGGGTGTTTGCAAAGCTGTGTATGGGGCTGCAGCACCTATGACACCATTAAATGTTAAGGTGCATTTTCAAACAAGGAGCCTCAAGGCTTGAGGTAACTCTTTGAYCTTTAAAAAGCTTGCCACGTAGGGGAGTGAGTCTGAATTGTATACTACTTATGTGTGCGAACACTTGTGGGTAATTAGATTGTAGTTTCAGGGCTGCAGGAGTTTGCAGAAATGATTCAGATTTCAAAAGGCTCAAAATAAACATGAATTCCTATTTATCTCRAGGGATTGAGGGACATAAAAAAACCTTTAATGGCTTGAACCAAGCTTTTATTAATTGCTTAGCTGAAGAGAGAAAAMCTGTGGGAGTCTGTGTATTAAAATGGCATGTAGACAAGAAGAAATCTATGCAGGATCTGAAATTGGTTTAAAATGGGTAAGAAAGTGCAGAGTTTAGCTTTCCTCTGCATTTAAAAGATTATTACCGCTAATATATACAGCTTTTATAYTTTTTAAARAAGCATGCCTGGATTAAGCCATAATTATATRTGAAAGCTCAGAGCTAGTCATTCAATATCAGAGGAGTAGAATGTGTCTAAACAAAGTGACAAGCAATTAGGGAGCCGGGGGAAAGTTGTCTGTTTGTCATATCTGAAAATAAAGTTATCAAATTAGTACCAAAATTGTTTGAAATCTGACAGCTGTATCTACAAAGACTCCTTCAGCAACTTTGCATAGATGGCTCTGTTTTGTATCATGATGTTAACTGGGTATGGAAATAGGATTTTTTGCTTTCTGTCGGGATTTTTCATTCTCCACAGAGAAAATTCATCGTGAGGAGGACAGTATTGGTAGAGGGCAAGCTTTTCTTCCTCACTGAGTGAAAAATAGTCTCTTTAAACAAAAGTTACTACCTTAAAGATAGTTGATAAGCAGAGTCCTGCTAGCTTTTAAACTCTTACTTTAATAAGCATTTTAAATGGAAATTGCTATCTAGCAGAGAAACCCTTTTTTTTTTATTTTTGAGTGGCTTTTTTTTTTCTTTTCGATGAAGAACACAAAGGTTATTTAATTCCTCATGCAAGAAATTACAGCCTCGCAAAGCTTGATATATTTTGCTTTTTAACTGTCATCAGTGTTAGCTTGTTACAGAACAAAAGAAAAAACTGAAAAGCCCTGCTCTGGCTACATCTCTTATCCCTCTTTGTTTTATATGCTGTGCCTGTGTTGGCTGTGGTTTTGTTTCCCTGCTCTGCAGTGTTCCTGTATGCTGTGTTAAATGCAGGAGTGCTCCTGGCACATCTATTCTCTAAAGCATCTTCCGGATTGATCAGGAGGGTCCTTTTGTACAAGTAAAATTCAGTCCGTGCCACTTGCTGTAGGTCACGRGTGGAACATTCACCCTCAGGGCTCRGGGTTGCCCCTGAATCCTGGAGCTGCTCTGTGGCCCTTGCCCCAGCTTGCTGTGCGAGCAGCAGAAATCCCTTCCCCGGAGGATTTCCGTGCTAACCTTGGAGAGCAGGAAATACTGTTTGCAAAAAGCTCACCTCCGCTGGCTGAGGTGAAGCACAACTTGGCTGTTTCAGTGTCTAGACTGAAAAATCRTCCTCCCCAGCAGCCCTAGGACTGTCTTTGAGGCTGCTGGATAGGGTGTGGCTGGGAAAGCTCATCCTGTYATCTCCCTCATGGTGCCTGCTGCTCCGTAGGGACCTCTGCATCTGTGTGTTTCCTGACAGGCTGTGGGGCACTTGCTTATGGTCTTCCTGCGGTGATGGGGGAAGTTTCTTGGAGGTCAACTAATAACTTCCATATAAAAGAAAATTCAGTGACGGTTCAAGTTTGGAAACTGGGATTAGAGCCCAGCACAGCATAAGATTGTAGCAAAATTGTGAGCGTTTCCCACTAGTGATCTACTAAATGATCCACGACCATTTAGAAGCTAAAATCAAAACCTGGGTGCAAACTCTTTTGCATGCTCACTTTAATTGACCTTTTTCTTTTTTTTTTCTTGTTTAAACCTCTTGTGATACTAAAACTGTGGCTGTGATTGATGGGGAGAACATGCAGCCCTAAGAAATGCCTGGCAGATAATTTTCATCTTTTAACTGACATCAAAGCTGCTGTATTCACCTTGCTTAAGAATGGGTTTCTTTAACTTTTTTCAACCTGGACCCTGTTCTAAATTCATAGATGAGTCTTGCATAGCTGAGTCTTAAAGTGGGTATATTGGGGCTAAATAAGGCATTCTTGTTGGTGGTTATTGAGACATGAAATGATTACTTGTCATCCTTTGAAACTACATTGCATTTAAATGCAGTGGTACATGGGCACTTACCACTACCTTCATCTCCATTAATCCTTACTCACAGCCTGCAGATTGAACATTCTCTCAGCCTTATGGGATGTACTGAAATTCTCAGAGTTATAATTGCTTTTCAATATGCCATCTTGCATATTACTCAATTTGAAGAGGTTTCCTTCCAAACGGAAAATATTTAGTGAATTCCATAGCATGTATTTTTCTCTTTCTAATCAGTTCTATCCCTCAGTTCATTGCAGACTCGAAGGAAGAATAAGAATTAAGCTCACTTGGCCGTGATTGATCTGAAAATTCACAGGACAACTTCTAGGTTATTGATGGCCTTTAAATTGTGGTGCGTTGTACCTGGCTGTGCCTGTGAAACTCATCAGCATTCCATGTCTTCATAGTTGCTTCTGTTGTTTGCTTAGAGATAAGGCTTGTAAAGTTAGATGTGCATGCAATAACCTTATCAGACAAACATGTAGTATTGTCTCAAAGTCTTTGCAATGTCTGCCTGATTAAATGAGCCCTTTTCTCTAGCGATCCATAGGAAAAGTAGAGCAGCAAAATCCCACTCGAGAATGAGGACACTGAGCCCTGATGGGGCTCACATGATGGAAGCTGCCCAGTATCWTTGCTGCCCTGGTTGGGTTTGAGACGGGGAAAATGGAAACTGGCTTCACACTGAGGCAGGTCCTTGTGGACTCTGCCCTGGGCTCTGCATGGAGACTGGGGCTGTGGGATCCACAGCRTGGAGCTGGGAGCAAAAGGAGACAAGAGCTAGTGAACATTAAGGAATTCTCCCTTAACTTCCCTTTCAGATTCAGCCCAGAACAAAAGGAGGTCAAAATGAAACCCACCATGGGAAATGAATTGAAAACTGGAATTTAACCTTTTTTCTTCCCATTTAAGGTACCCTTAYATAGCATTATGTGCATCAGCAAAAGCAGTAGAAGGTAACAGGAGTCACTTTAGGTAGTGAGCTATGTGGTCACCTGTGTGATGAAGATAAGCAGTTGGTGTTGAGATRCTCCACTGGAGTCTGCAGCAGTGCTGCTATGAATGTGCTGAATATAAAGGTCGGTAAACATGTGGACAACAACATAGATCTTTGTGCAAAAGATTCATATGTTTTGAGGTTGTCTCACCGACCTAGATATCAGGAGGTGAAAGACTGACATATCCCCCCCTCRTATTTCTGAAGCTATTCTATTTACAAGCCTGGATAAGAAACAGATTTTTTTTTTTTTTTCCTGATAATGTTAGTTTCCTGAAATGGTCAAAAGAAAATACCAAAGAGGTGTTTGTGTTTTCCAAATAGTGTTTTTTCCACTTTTATTTCAGTATGCGAGCCTATATGATGCTATTCTTCTGCAGAAATCTTTTCCTTTTTTCCTTTTTTTTTTCCCTCTCTCCTCATTTAAAAACTTGGAAAAACTACTGCAACACTGAACTACTGAACAATCTTTATACTGAAATACATCAGCAGAAAATCTGTGTTTTAATTTTAGGTTGGCAAATACCTGTACTAACTCGGTACAATTGCTTCTGTCTGAATGCTTATGTGTGTTTCTTATAATAGAGGCTGACAACCTTGCTGATGAGTGCAGGTACATCCACATTTTTGTTATTGTACATTTTATTATATTTTAGGCTTAGGACAGTGTTCTCTGTGTTTTCTTTTAAATCCATGTTTTAATGCATGAATTTCCTATCTATTATTTCACTAATGAGGATGAAACATAAAACTGGGGAGCAAGATACACTTGTAGGGAAGTCTGATGCTTTTGGAAGAAATATGGATGTTTTGTATCTGTAACTTTGTTTTTGTGTGGGGGTGCTACTGAAACTTCTAAAAAAACTCAGACAGTCTTGATCTTTTGAAAGTATCAYGTATTTTCTTTGAAATGCACCACTAATCAGCCTTACATGAGCCAGGGTGAAAAGGATGCTTGTGATGATGGGTGGCCATATCAAAGCATCTCTGTGTTCTTGAGCTGGTTTTTTATCACATCAGAAAAACTGCTATGTGCTGACAGAATCACTCGCCTGTTTTTTCCTGTACAGAAAGATAATTTTTGGATGTATCACCCAGTTGCAGATTGAAGGAATTTATTCTGTTTGTCCACTGGACCTTGTCACATGTCAAAAGGGCAAACTTCTGATATAAAAGCTGTTCCATCTGCCAGCTCGGCTTTGTAGTTTCTTGTCTCAGATCAGAGATCAGAGCATCCTTAAATTAGCAGGATTGCACAAATGCTGATAGAAAGGATAAGTAGACCCAAGACACATCCTGTGAGTAGRAAGTAGTAAAAAACCCTAACAAACGCTGTTCTATCTCCTGAGACTTAAATCACAGCCTTGGAATATGACATTCATTTGCAGGTTTGTGCACTGGAATATAAATGTTGACAAGCTGAGTTTGTGCCTTTCTGATGTGGTCCTTTTTTCTTTTCCATGTAGAAATAACTGTGACTTTAGTAATTGCTGAGATCTCACTCTATCTGCTTATTCAGTGGATTTCCACGATGGATTTGTCATTTGTTGCCACCCGAAGATGCCTGTCCTGAGAAGTCTGTGGTCTAATGAGAAGGATAGTGGATAGGCTATAGGACACAGGACCTTCATTTTGCAGAAGCAGATGTTGTGATTCTTTATAAACTGCTGGAGCTGGAGTAGATTTCGTTAAGCATCAGGCCATTTTTCTTTAACTTTGTCAGGTGCTCTCCGACCATTAAATCAGGTATGTTAGTTGGAGATACGTTGATGCATGTTTGAACTACCGTCAGACGCCCAGGTATCGTGTTTGCTCTGTTCCTCATCTTCCTACTTCATTATGCGAATAGGAATTAGACAGCAGATATGCTTGTTTCAGTAAAACCAATTATTTAATTAGAGATTTTTGAGAGGCTTTCACATCATTCAGAAACAGACTTGACTACTTTTTGTGAGACAAGGTTGCTAGTACAGAATGTATCATAGAAGGATGCTCTATAAATGCACTGATTAAGTAATACTTCTATGTCAAGGTTTGCACACACATGAAAGAACACTTATGTAATTTATAGTCATTTGGAAGGGTTTCATGACTAGCTAAACTACTGGCATTTCTCACATGTTCCCCGCAGTATACTGAGCTAAAAAAGGGATATTGTTGTGTTGTTATGCATGTTCTTATAGTATCTTAGTGCCATGCTTATCAGCTAACAGATGGAGTGCACAGCTGTGCGTGCTGGTATCGCCAGTCACTGGGAAATGAGGAAAAAAGAAGGAATTTTTGTTTACAGAGAAAATTGTTCTTTTTCTGTTCGCCTCCCCAGAATCACTTAGGAAGATGATCATAATAGCAGAATGTAGTAGAATGTGCTGGGTCTGGTAGGATGCTCATTGACTCTTGATATGGGTATCATCTCTCGATCTCGTGTAATCTGTATCCCTAATCTATGTTTTTGCATTGCCTTCTTTGGGGGCAGAGGGATATTTCTTTACACATACASCCACTTGGTTTGTAAAGGCAGAAGGTTGATTTCAGCAGGGATGTCCAGATAGTTATTTTCCTTTTTTACAAAGCCAAAATGTAACTAGGAAGAAGTAGATGAGGGAGAAGGTGTCAGTTGTCACTCTTGAGCACTGCTAGAGGCATTGTACAAAATGCATGCTTTATGTCTGTAAAACAAAGTATGCCATTAAGTGGGTAATGCTAAGAGGAATTTTATCTAGCCTATAAATACAAGTAAATCTTTTCAACTTCAAATCCCTGTACAGAGACAATTTACTCCTGCAATCAAAATGATGCACCCAATTTAACTTCAGCACCATCTGTAACTCTGATGGTATTTTAATRATAAATAAAATTATATCTTGGCAACAAAAGTTCCTCTTAAATAAAATACCTTTAAGTTCCAAGCAAGATCTCCAAGAGGAAGCTGGAATGCCTCTGATTCGCCCTGAAACCTCTTTTACATTTTCTTTAAAATACATGAAGAMTGAAATAGCAAGCTGTGGACAAATGGTCTGTATGATCTTGCTAGTTATTAAGTCAGGCCTTGTGCTTCACTTATTAACTCGTTAAGTTAGCTGTGGATCTCGGGGATTCTGGTTGCCCATCTGGGACTGATTCAGCAGAGCAGCACCAGCACGGTGCTGGCAGAGAGACACTCATGGGAGGCACCTTCTTTCTCTCTGCAAATTCTACCTAGAAGTAATGCAAGCTCTGTATTCAAAGCCAGTCTGAATATTTACCTCAATGTCAATAGGGCACTAAAAAGCAGCTCAAACCCAGCATATAAGAAATCTGCAACTTGCAGGGATTGTGAATGTCTTTGCTAATTGTGTCCTGTTCATTCTGGAAACATTGGTGACCTTTATGGAATGGCCTTTACAAGTGTAAATCAATGTGKTTTTTCCTGTTGTCCCTTCAAGAAAATGAAGGAAAATACAATATCAGAACACTTGTCAGTTGTGCCTGGTATTGACCCTGCCTGCACTATACAGTGTTTGATCTCCTTTGAAACAGAGGATGACAGAAACATTAATGTGACCATGGTTTTTATTTTATTTAATTAACTTTCTGAATATCTTCASTATCACAGCCAAATATGATGCCAAACTTCAAACTTGAAGAAAAATCTTATTAACAGAGTCATGCCATGCCTGGCATTGTGTAAAATGCGTAACAGCAAAATTAGTAACTGGGACTGATTCTCCAKTTTCTGCTCAAAGCCCATTTTAGTAATATATTAGCTGTATTTTGGAAGTRTTGCTGTGCTTAGAAACATTTGAAATCCTGTCTCTCCAGGACTGAGATACATTTTTCTCAATTATTGGTTTTTATAATCRTCACAGGTGTTGAAGATGTTCACAAAATACAGAGCTTAGTCAGATATTTGGGCACAAAGCCTTCACTGAGATTCCCTGCTTTTGCYAACTCTTATCTGGAAAATTTCAGTGGAGCGAGAGTGTGTTGGTGTCTATATGTTGTATCAGTGCTTTTGACATCTGAACAAAAAAAAWTTTATACCTATGTTTAAAAAGGCCTTTTGGGCTAAAAATAAAAAAAAAGTGCTTAAGATTTATTGCTTTTAATTTGGCAATCAAAACTAAAGAAAACAATCAAGAAAGATAAACTAAACAATTTCAAAGTAGTTCAGAGGACTTTTTATTTCTTTTGGTTGTTGTCAGTTTTATCATTTTCTGAAAATTCAAAGTGGATAAAAATAATAAARAGTTGATGAAAATGTTTTTATTGCTTTCAAAAGCAAGATGGCTGATGGGAAGCATAACAGTAGGGGTGATGTTAGCATGGCAAATGCTATTGTATTGGATGTGATTTACAAAAGTGAGCATGAGCACAGTCAGGGTCAGCAGTCGGTTGTCATATGCAGGTCAACATCTGTATTGTTATGTAATTTGCCTGAGGCGGATGGTTTACAGGTACAATTAGGTGCTGTTTTCTCATTTTGTGTCTTTTTGCTGATTTACCTAATCAGCAAGGAAACATAAGAAAAAACTCGAAGCTAACTACTTTAAGTTTCCATGTTTTCAATGATTCTGTGGCATGGAGTTATTTCTTCATTAGAATCATCTGGTTTTGATAGGAGTACAGTGCAACTAAAGAAACAGAGGTCTTGTTGTTCTCATGGGCACACTGCTAAGGGAAAAGGAGTAGGGGGAGAAAATAGAAATCTGGGAGCAGCTGGAGTAACGTGAAGAAAATTTGTTTCTGTCAGAGCAAATAAGGAAGATGAGGCTGGATTGTATGGTGGGAATCAGCAGCCATTCTCTTTGCTTTTGCTTTACCTTCACACCTTGTGTGACCTTGCACAAAGGTCTTTTGTGAGTGTGAGCAGCAACATGATAACATCCTTTCTTAAAGTATTTGGAGATTTTGAGAGGGGTGTTTCTGTAGTGGCTTTTTTATTTATTTTTTTTCCCTCTCTCCTCTGTCTTCCTGTGGACACCAGACTTACCCACACTTTACTTGTACCTCTTACCTCTTTGAACTTTATGGCAAATTTCAGGTAGGTTTGACAAGGAGATATTGATTGCACATCTGTGTTTCCATGTCATCCATACAGCTGGTCAGTTAGTGAACATGGACTGCACAAGTGCCCTTCTCAGTGCTGTCACCAGCCTCTTAACTACTGGAGCTTGATTTTTTTTTTTCCAGAAATAATGCCCAAGGATGCAAGGAGGCACTTATGTATATAGTGTCTCAGACAAGGAATGTGCTGGAGCTGCTGTGCAAATGAAGTGGAGTGTTGGACAAGCCAAGTTGACCTATGCATTTTTGCTTTATGGTACTTTGAAATTTCACTTGGCACATAAAGAATTTGGCATTTCTTGCTCTATAGAGTTGTGCACATAGAGCAGTTGGTGCAGCCTCTGATGCTTTGGAGTTCATTTTAACTGAGGGAAGGGCAGAAGAGTGACCTTGCATCTTTTGGGGAATCCGCTCATGAAACCAATTCATTWGAAGGCCATTCCTTGTATTCTTATAGTCAATCATTGTTCTTATGTGTAAGAAGACAGTGGATTTGTCCTGACACACTTAGAACTCTTTTCTGTCCTAAATGCCTAATTCTGTCCTTAGTTATGTACTTTTATATTTAAGTATGAATTAAAGGAAGAATGGCAGTAACGTTCCGGTTAGAGGAAAACTAAATAAAAATTGAAGAAATTAGTGTGAAAATGGTGTTGGAATACTATAACTGAAGAGATCCAAGTGAGTGGAGACTGAAGCAAGGGAATGGAAATGTCGATAGTGGGTAGAAAGATTGTCATTTCCTAGAATAGACCCTCCAGGGACTACCTTTAAATGCATGGCTCTGAAATGTTTTACACTTGTTGCACTACTGGGAAACTTGTTATCCCGTAGGTATCCAATGATATCATCAGGTACCAAATTGCTCACAGAGCTTATAAAATGGGCAAKAAGTGGATCAGCAGGCTGATGTGCTATATTCTCTCAGGGTCTAAGAGCAGTGAACTGAGGAGACCTAGCAGTCTAGGCATTAGCTAAACTGAAATCTCTATATTCAGTTGTATTCAAACGGAGCTTTTGCATGATGCTGAGTAGTCCTTATGGCAGTGATTTTAAATATCCACAGTTAAAACAAACTAGTTCATCTATGATAGGTCATAGAATATTGATATTTATAAATGCTATTTGAAAATGTAAATATAACTTATTTGACATCATGCATAGTATCATCAGAGTTGTTTACAAGTAGACTATTATTTTCCATCAGGAGTACTTCTTGCAGAAATTCCTCCATCTCTCAGGCTTTATGAGGTATACCAGCAAATTCTTGGCAATCTAGCCTATGAATGCCACACATGGTATCTTCCCAGAGCATATCACACTTAAAATTTGCAAGGCATTCTTAACAAACAAAAGTAAAGCTGCATGTAGTCTGTCATTAATATGTAGACTGCTCTAAGGAAGGTATTCATGACACCTGCCTCAGATGCCCAAATGCAGAAGACTCTGAAGAAGGGGGGCTGTTGTGGGGGGGGCTGCAAATAGAGGTATAGGGCTGTCTCCTGAAGGAGTGTGTGTCACTGCTAGATCTTCTCAATTTCGGGCACTTACGTAGTATAGAAAACTCTTCTATTCTCGAAAGGGTTGAGCTGGTTTCATTACCACCTTAATGTTAGTCTTTCCCTAAGACTTTGCACATTTTGTTGAGAGGTTCCCAAACACTCGATTAGATTTTATAGGATGCAGAAGTTTGGGGAAGTTCACTGCCCTAGTGTACTCACAAGCCGGGGTCTTTATTTAAACCACCTTCCAGGTCACAGGTAAGAGCAAATTTAACAGGTGTGCTTTAATTTGCAGATCATTAAGTCCAGTAAGGACAATTATAATATGACCCTGTCTGTGCCAAAGGGCACAGCACTCTGCAAATATTTCCATGTTACAGGCAGAAGTTCTCTCTGAATCTGAAAGTCTATTAGTGATACAGAATCTGCTCAGGGCCTTAGTAACTTGTTGGCTAATTATCCTCACTGTCAAAACCTCAGTGGCCTACTTGGTCTTAAGATATCTAATTCATGATTTTTTTTTCAGGCCTTTTAACTGCTGATAACATAGTAGAGGAAAAGAACTTCATGTTTAAGCTTGCTTTATGAGATTGATCAGTCAATCTGCTGATACGAGTTACATGGGTTATGCTAATTTTCAGATAGAGTTGCTTTTTAACTGAACACTGGTTGGGCAGCATGAAATACTTTCAGAATTGTGAACACTAAGTGCATTTTTTCCCTACTTATCAGTTTTTACTACTTCAAAAGCAGTATCAGGTTTGTTTAATTAGATATTTCTCAGACAAATGAGCTAAATGGAATCTCTTATTTTGCCATTCTTTAASTCTTCCTTGGCTTATTCCTCAAATCTTTTTGTCTTAGTTTAAATATTGTCCCAGTGCTTTGCTATTGGGAACTTTCCAATGCTACAGGGCTTAAACTCTAAACTGGTGATTCAAATGCTGTAATCCCTATTCAGTGTCAGCTACTTGGTCTGTATTTATACTTTGTCCCACTTGTGGCATCTCATCTTATTTGCTGATTAATTAGTGTATTACTTTTTCWTTCTTTCTCGAGACTAATATATCCTCTTCCTCCTCCTTTCAGCATACAAATGGAATTAATGTTTAACATTATTCATTRTGACAGTCAGCTTTCCCATCCTCTTACCAATAATAAAAGTCCATATTGAGAAGTCTTTCCATTTAAAGTGTTCTTTCTTGGTTTTTTTTATCCCTTTGTGCCATATTTGTTATGTGTTTTTGGCATCCCTTCTCCAGAGTCTATATTTCCCAGTGACTTGATTTGAACTTGCAGACATGAGCTTATTTACCAGTGATTTAATACTGGCTTTATTAATACTTTTATTGGAAGAGGATTTTCTTTAACCTCCCTATCCCTCTCCCTGCAAAACAAACAAAAAAAGTAACCATATATAACTCTGGAACTCAATTAAGTATGTGTTGGATGCTGCAGGTAACAAGCAGTTTTACTTTCCTGTTGATTAGATAGTCAATAAACTAGTCTTTTTATGAGGATTTAAATTGCAAAAGTCTCTTGAATATTCTACMGAGTCATTGCAGAAAACAGATGAGTAATATTTTAATGCAGTCCAACTCTTTTTGTGARAGGTAGCTTCCAGTTTTTGGATCACTCTAAATTTGCCATTCTAGCTGTGAAATGATTTCTGCTTTTATTCCTTGACTTTTGTAACCCTGAAGTATCATTAGTGAATTTCCTTTTCCCCTTGCAAATTGTATATTTAYTCTGGGAACATGAGAACGCTGTGGTATCTGAGATCTTGCTAACCTGCAGGACTTTTCCAGTAATTAGATTCATGTTTCCTCCATGGGAGATTCAATTAAAAATAAGTGTGTGGATTTTTTTATTCCCTACTGAAAGGCTATTTTTGGATGTGTGTGTGACAGCATTGTAATAAGCAAACTTAGTTTGCCTGATTTTATTCTCGTGCAAGCATTATGTGCTCCAAAATTCAGCTTGAGTGTTAGCCTAATCCAATTGAAACTCTCCTCAGATGAAGATGTGGCGAAGAGGATGAAAATGTAGCAGACAACTTACTTGAGCTTATGAAGTTATTTGTGGTTGTGTGTGCATGAGTTTGAGTGAGAAAAGCCAGCTGGGTCCATGGTTTGTACAGCATAGGAGTTCCTTGAAATATGGGTCRTACTTTTACGTGTTGGGTATCTTGCCTTTATAGCTCGCTTGTGTAGAAGTTGTCACTTGAGCTCCTCAGTTATGTGTCTGCTTCAGAGAAGCTTTTCTAAAGACAGCTCTGAGGTTGGTATGTGCAGTCTCCCAGGGCACTATGTGTTCTTCCAGAGGCCTCTGYAGCAAGAATTGTTTAATGGGAGTGTACGACGTGAAATCGTGCATTCTTAAAAGAAATGACCTCTTTTCTTTTTCTGTTTTTATTTTTAGATAACTGTGATGCTGCACTGGTATCTACCTTACCTTCAACAGCGTTTACCWGTTCCTCTGAGCTCTCAAGTACACACAGTCCCAGCTTTGCAAAGCTCAACAGGCGAGAAGGTAAGATTGTTGTATATGAAAAATCCAAAATACATATATTACAGTTTAAAAAAAAWTTAAAAATCTAAAATTTCTAAAATTTTCTAAAAAAACTTTTTGTGTTGTTTATATTCAGTGTATTGAGGGCCAAGTCGAGTAGGAYCCTTCATTTTTGCTTCTGGGAGCTTTATTTAGGAGCAACTTATGAATTTACTGTAGAAAACGCCTATTGTGTTTGTAAATCTCTGCTTCTCTTGAAATTCCTTCATGGTTTTCTTACAGCTGCTATTTTTTACTTTTAGTTATAGCTCCCTTAGCTTTTAGAGACTGAAGGTCATCGAACTGGAGACTCTATTCTAAAATGATGATGTTATTAAGTATAAAAGYTCCATTGGAATTCAGTGATTATGTAACTGCAGAAAAAGTAAAAATGCTTGGAAGGACTTTGTAGACCTATGCAGACCTTTCCAGGGAGGAATGTTTGAGGTCTGTGTAATGAGTTCATGTGTAAGAGAAAAATATTAAACTCAAAATTAATACTAGAAAAGAGCAAATGGCCGTATTGAGGTTCCTAAGTCACTGGTGTACTAAGTCCACTTGTGAGCATGCACTGTTTTAAAGCTGTATTAACAATATCWAAAATAYATGTACTTASTTTTATTTTCTGTGCTTAGTTTATAGTCATTAACTGTTACTTGGCTTTGCTAAAATACTTTATCCATGTAATGAGATATAATGTCTGAAGAGCTAGAACACATACAGGGTAATATTGGCAAGCTTCATGGTCTCCCTTGCTGCAAATCATGGGATCARGAAGACAGGGAGTATAAGAAACTGAGCCTTGAAGTAATTGCAGGTATTCATATTTTGAAAGYCGAAGTGATAACTGGTGTGCTAGGACTGAGAATAATCTAGAAGTTAAAATATACCCTTGCCTAGTTTTTCTGTTACAAGGTCTTATAGAGAAATGCACATTTATAATACTATCAGAATTTATACGAATATTTCATTTTGGGTTGGAGGAACACTGGAAGAAGATGAAGCTTTCCTGTAGACTTTACAGTAGACATCTTTAAAGGAAATAGCATATCCTAACATATTGTGTGGTGTTTTTTGTTTTGTGTAATGCCATGTTTTTCAAAGTGTTTTCATTAGTTTAGCTTATTTGTAATTAACATAGTGAATAATGTAATAGTGCTGCAAGGAACAGTACCTTGAGGTAAATAGCTAGATGAATGTTTGTTAACAGAAATAAGAATGAAACAGKTGAAAATGAATTTGTAAATTACAACACAGATCTGCATCAGTAGAAAGTTTTCATTCATCAAGTTGGTTCAGTAATGGATAGCAATAACCAAAAAGACTGTTTTAAAAAGGCCGGCAGCACTGAAATGTACTGTTATTAATAGTAATTTTAAAAAAAAAAACCCTGTTGAATAAAGCGTTATGAGAACTGCTGAAAATGCTCAATTAAAATGCTGGAAATAGGAGAAATGTGTAATTCTGATAAATATGATTCTATTGCATGGAACGTTACTTATCCGTGAGAAAGAGTAATCAACTTTTTAGTTACAATAGATAAATAGAYGAAAAAGAACAAGAAAATTGCTACGATATGACTGTATAAACTGAGCTTTTTCTCTTTCTTATTAGCTCTCAGCCTGAGCAGTCAGTAATGTGTATGGAATATAAAAAATATAATGTCAAATGGAATTTGTTTTATGGCCAGCAAGTGTTTGATCTGGGCATTAATATAAAACTGTACAGCAGGGAAGCACTTAGTTTCAGCAGGAAGTCTGAGAGTTTGCAGCACAGTATAAAGCCAGTTGAGCTGTTTGCAAGGCACTGTAGGGTGGAAACCAGCATTTCCTCTGCTTCATATTAATAAACTGCAGGCAAGTACGGGCATCCCAAGCAGCCCTGTGCAGCATCAAGGAGCACAGATTATGGAATGCTGGGCTGAAGTGCAATTTTCATACCAATTATGACAAAATGTACAAACAGCTCAAAAAAGGAGGGGGAGAGGCAGAGAGCATTAGACTGTATTTTTTTCCAGTTATTTTAGGTTTCTAACTGAGAAACCATATGATCCTCATTCTTGTATTTCTAGTGTTATAATTTGTTGCCATGGAGAATATGAGCTTGTGCATCAGCTTCCTGGGCCTTGGCTTCTCCAGTAGGGCGTTTTCTCCCTGTTGTGTTGAACCTCCCTCTCCAAATGATCTGCAGAAAATSTAAGCTGTGCTAGCTGTGAGAAAACATGGCATAGCCTTTTGGGGAAGCATAGGATCCAGTGCCAGTAGGGATCTGGTGGGCAGAACAGGGAAACATATAGACCCCTCAGGCATGTTGTTGTAAAGTGCCAAGCATGAGATGAGTTTGACCATTTTTTTTCTCCTGTWTTTTTTTTGTAGGAGAGACAATTTGGTGTCCTCATTAATATTTTATAACTCTTCAGGTCACCAACTTGAATGTCCATATACTGTGGGTGTAATCAATRCCACTTTGCTTTGTAATTATGCTGCACTAATCACAAATGATGTACAGTCCAACTCAATGTCTTCCCGAGGCTGAGCATCAGCAGAGGCTGGGGGAGCAAATAGCACAACTCTGGATATGCTTTTTTGCTAGTTAGTAAAATCTGTTTGAGTGAGGTGTGACACTGCAAGGAACAACATGTACAAAAGCAATGTGCCTACAGAGATCATTCTGGACAAAGATGCCAATATCCTTTCTGATGCTGGCTTTGTACAACAGATAAAGGAGGAGGAGAAAAAAAAATTATCTATTTTGGCAATCTTAAGAGTGGATTTAGGATAGCCACAGAAGTTGTGTCTRCTTATTCTTTTACTGGCAGATGTGAGAGGCACCCAATGGGAAATGCTTAATTTTTATTYTGAGTCAAGCCTTCGATACAACTTTGGTGCAATGTTATTTTAACTACTRTTCTTACAAGTCAGTAGAATTTCTGTCCATCTACAGTAATGATAAAGACGCGAGGTTTGAGAGAGGTGACTTTGTCTCTTTTTTTCTATTTTGTGTGTGTGTTGTTTTTGTTCTCATGCTGTGAGGAAGTTGTATGAGGCAGCTGCAGTTAAGCAAAGATAGGGGCTGTAACAGATCATACCTGTCTGTTTTGCAATATGGCTTCTGGATAGCAAGAGTCAAGCAAACCTGCAGAGATGATGCTAACAGTAAGTGTTGTTCCTGTCTTASGCAGTGCTTAAATCTAAAGAGTGGCATTTTGTAGAGAGAAATGYGCTCGTATGGAGTGATACATAGTTCAGAGGTGGTGGGGAGCCAGTGATTTGGGCACTTTAGATCTCTGCAGACCTCACAGGTTTTCACTGAGYGTGTATCATTCTTTTGACTTGTCTCCTAAACTATAAACCTGCCGTGTAGTCCTCACACTTGAAAGCAACCATGCATTCCCCCAATACTTGAAAGAAAAGCATATCAGCTGGCTGCTTCCCCTAAGAGTAGAAGGGAGAGGGCATAAACTGTAAAGGGTAGATGCTAGTTAGATGCCTAATGAATTGTTGGAAATATTCATGGTGATTATTTCTGTTTGTTTGCTTTCTCGTGGGTAGCTCATCAAGTAAATGACTTGTTATGAGTGATTTTTCCATCTAGTTACTGTTTATGTTGCAGAAAGACTGATTGAAGAGGCAGTGGAGGAAAGATGAAAATTAGATACCTTTCTCCTAGCGTTCACAGAAAACATCTAGAATAAGCTCTTTATGGTGGCGAAAGGCATAACGTTTTGCCAGAAACTTGACAGTACTTCTGAAATGAATTTCTATTTTATTTTACCTGTTCTAGAATAAAACTGTGAACAAAGCAGCTAGTAGCTATTGCAGAATCTATTTCAGGTATTAGATATATTTCAGGTATTAGACAAATCTTTCCTTTGGCTCTTGTGGACGTTAGTAACAATTCTTTGTAGGAGATAAGATACAGTTTGGTATCTTCGAACAATTTGTCTTAAAAGCCAAGCATAAATAGTCTCTTTATAAAAATATATATARTTATACATATTTAAGTGTTAGCAGGAAATACTACAGTCTTCTCTACATACATCTATACATCTGTGATGAGTTAGGAATGAAATAATTGAATGTGAAATGAGTGATGAAATTATTAATATTCTGGTTAGGTGTTTAATGCTTGTGGAAGACACTATCCTATGTGAGGCAAGTAAAATAATCACCGTGGCCAGAAAGAATGATCTATTTTGATCAAAAAAGATAAAATAAGGCATACATGAATAAGTATATRTTGGTTTGGTTATAAAAAATGTCTTGAGAGCTCCCATTGAGAAGACAAGCCATTCATCCAGAAAAAAATACTAAATCCTAGCTATAGAATGAATAGACTGTTGTTTCAGAATCTGAGTCTAAATCTTATTTTAATGAAATGTAAGTAATAGTTAAAAAAAAATCTTTTTTTTTTTTAAGAGCAAACTTGTTCTCAAACAGAGGAATTTCATTTATGAGTTGGAAAATCCAGTGTGGGCCAAGAAAACGAAGGTTTTTATTTAAAGGCCAAAGTTGCTGAAATTTGAGTTCCCAGATATCAGCCACATTTATTGATATTTAGATTCAGTTCAGTGCAATAAACTATTCACRGAGCTGCTCTGAGACAGATCAGTTAATAAGATTAAAATATTGAGTTAAATTCTGCTATTTATAACCAAAGGTTATTGATTCGTTTTCTTTGGAAATGCATATTTAGATTTCTTCTCATAGCTCTCATGAGGAATTGTTAATGCCTTATACATAATTGTGCTCACTGAAATTCCATTCAAGTGCTTTTTAAAACATTGGTAACAAAACCAGCAAGATGATGGGTTGCAGAAGCAGTGACAGGCTGAAAATTTGCTGCTTTGGATAATGGGGCTTCTAAGTTCTTCAGAGCTGCATTATTTACTTATTTGTAAAGCTGAGGTAAATACTGAATGTATACAGAGARTCAGTGTTTACAAGTAGAAGCAAAKAGAAGAAAAATCAAGTCCATAATTTAGAAGTTGGAAATGTGCATTTGCAGAGTTGCACAAGCATAGGGAGGAACAGGTATCATTTTTTGCTGCTAATACCTCATTCTCACTGCTGTGTAACCTGACTGATGTGTCGTCATCACTGACATTTGTTTAGCTAACAAAAGCTAGATTTTCTTGAAATTTCTTAGCAACTCAAAGTTTCTATGAAGTGTAGATTAAGCCATAAAACCTAGCAGCGGCACACCAGGTAGCGTATTTCCTAGTACAGAACCAGAGAGATGTAGCTTTTACTCTCTAGAAACTGGCATTTTCTAGAATATCACTTCTTTGTTGTCCTTGTTCTCTACATCATCCTTTTCCAATTTCTTTCAGGAGCTGGTGGCTGGTCTCCACTTGACTCAAGCGAGCAGCAGTGGCTCCAGGTTGATCTAGGAGATAGAGTTGAGATCGTTGGGGTTGCCACACAAGGAAGGTATGGCAGCTCGGACTGGGTMACCAGCTACATGCTGATGTTCAGCGACACTGGCCGCAACTGGAAGCAGTACCGACAAGATGACACCATCTGGGTAGGTCTGAGCTCTTCCCTCTTGTTTTTAAGTCAGACATATTAGCTGTGGGTGTGTTTGCCCTGGATCTTTCTGGTTCAGGTTCAGTGTGCTCTTTGGGGAAATGGGTTCAATTTCAGATCAGGTGAACATGGCAGTGGTAGAAGAGCACACCTGAGTGTCTCCACAACTTTAAACTACTTCTTTCACCAATTGTGTCTGTAAAACAGTTCTAAACTCCAGAACTGTCTCTTTTTCTAGACTGTGTGGATATTCAGSGCACTCAAAATGAGCCTTCTGTGCTCAGTAGGCTTTGAATTAGGAGCAGCAGAGCAAATGGGACTAATCACCTACATRCTTCTTCTGTGACCTGAAGAAATTAGCTCTGTCCTTTTTGCAGACTTGCTGACCAGAGCAGCTTTCCTCATGCTGGGACAGATGGGYGGTAAATGGCTCCTTAGCTGGAGAAAGCTGGAGCTGCAGCATCACTTCTGGGGTGATTTAGCTGATACACCAGAAGTGCTCCAGGCTTTTACTATAACTCAAACGTAGCCTTGACTCTTGCCGTGTTGCAAATTCAACATGTGGCCACGTCAGGAGGTGCTTGTAGGGCTGTGTGCAGCAGAAGCTCTGCTTCAGGTGTGTATGTTGGAGCTCAAAGTTGTTCCATTCATATGAATGACATCAGTGAAATGCTGGAACCACTGTGCTGTTTTCAGGTTCTGACCATCCCATCAATTGCTTTGGTGGTGTGGCCGTATATGTTGGTGGATAAAACATATTTGTGATGAAAAGCAAATGAAATGTTTAAGAGTGATCAGGTGGGCTTATGTTTTCATCTTAATTTTTTTCCCTGGATAAAATCTGGGTTTATTGCTGTGCCAGAAAGCAGACTTTGCTTCCAGAGCATAACAGTTATGAATGAGGGTTGTGGTTACAGGAGAGTGGTTCTTCATTTTTGTTCCTGAGCATGTTCCACGCAGTGGGAACACATGTATCAGATGTTTAACTTTTGCTGTTTTAAAATCAGTGTGCTGTGTTTCTACTGTCTTTGTTTTAACATGGATTTGCGTTATTGGAAAGCTAATTAAACTGTTCTTCCTTTAGAAAGGCAACTTTGGCCCAGAGGTGGTCATAAAATTGTCAAGTGTAGCTCTGCTTCACTTGTCAGTTATAAAGTTATATTACACTGGCTTCATTTCAGATACTTTTTAATATTGAAAATAGTAGAATTTTATTCTGAACTGTTTGCAGTACTTATTTAATCTGGGGCTGGACTTCTGCTCCTAGGATGCTGAAATCCAAAGGTCAGATATTTACACAGACTCATTTTCATTAAAGGGTTCTTATTAATATTGTGTGCCTTGTTAAGATTTTATATTAGGRCAGATTATCCTTTGATTACATGTCTAATGTTTCCATCTCTTGACCTTTTATTTTTTATAAGGTTTACTACTTAAAGGCAAACTTGAAAAGACAACAAGTAGAATTGAACATAACGTTTTTTTCATGACCTAAGGATTCAATTTAGTGAGTTTCTGATCTGGCRCCAAATACTGCACACAACAATAGGAATGTGTCCAGCAGGCATTTAGAAGTGTATCGGGATTTATTGAAAACATGAACTCTCTTGCTTTACTAAATGATCATGTAAGGTGATTCAGAGGGAGGGGAAAAAAAAAMCCCACACAACATGAGCTCTAAGCTTTCAATAGATCAGGATTTGTTTTGAGAGAGAGAGAGAGAGATATCGCCTACACAGGATATTGCTTTTATATAAAACTGAGGAAAAATGCAATAGAAAGGTGAAACTGGGAAGGATTTGGATATTCTTCCGATCACATGAGTTTCTATAAAATGTGTTTACAATATGAGCCAGTAATACCAGTCTGATGCAGTAGAAGCACTTGCTCCACATCTCCATGCAAGGAGCAAGAGCAGCCTGTTAGGAAGCATCACCAAACTTTACTATCAGCACAACTCTTGCGCAGAATCTGATGGCCAAAWTCCGAAGTGGGCTGATCTGACAATTCATTAGATGTTGCAATCCCCTCAAGTTGACTAAGCCTCACTAACAGCTAGCAGCTTGTATGTTTTCTTACCATGCTTGCTTAATTGTGGCATTAAGGCATCTAAAAAGATACTAAATTTTTCTTCTAAGAAGATGTTTTTTGAACTTTCGAGTTTATTTCACTAAGTGAAAATAGAATGTGAGGAAAGCCAGGGAAGATTTCAGAACTGTATAGAATTATAATTGYTATTTATGACCTTTTTTCTGTTTTATCAATAAAAGCTTCTTCCTAGGCCTTGTCTAAAGAACAAAGTACACTAGCCTTGTTGCAAAGATTTTTTTCTATTCAAGACAGCCATCTGGATGAAGTGAAAGCAAGCCATGTGGTATGCATGTCCTAAACATTTGGTTGATTTAATATCTCTAAGAGAAACTCTGCATTGTGCGCATCTCTGAAGAAACCTTTGGTCTTTTGTTTAAAGGAGGGAAGCAAAGTGGAGCATTTTACAAAGATACCAAGCGGGTCTTTAGGGTAACTGCACTGAGGAGTCCCAAGATGGACAGTACCAGCAATGGGGAACTCTCTTGCATACCTGCAAGGCAGCAGTCTGCTGTGCATAGCAAATTATCATGTTATGAGAAGCCTTTCAGTCACAGTGAGGGAGTGTGTGTAGGGGGGTAAATGATAAGTTGTTGTGACTACTGAATTTTTCAGAAATCTGAGCGGCTTGGGTGGGAAACACATTTTCTTCCCAGCTTTAAGTTTTTCCTCTGTCCTTAAGGTAGAGACTTAATGCTATGTTAGTCCCTCTAGACACAGAGCTTTGTCAAACTGCTATTTTAAACTTTTGTGTTTAGCTAAAAGGGCTAGAAATTTACCTACTTTATTGCCTTTTGGTTCAGAAAAYGGAGCTGCACCTAACTTAGGGAGTGAGCAGCACTGTGACTCATCACTTCCGTGGGGCTGAGAAATCTAAATAACTGTTCCCTGGAGATCCTTATGTGAACTCTGCTGTATGGCTATAAAATACTGCGATGCATTGGACCTATTAGATCCTCTGATACAGCTCCCACTTCAGTAAAACTAGGTAGAAGGTTTTGCTTTGAAGCATGGATATTGCTGCTTTTCTTGCACAAACTGCAGATKGGCGACAACTGATTGTTCATTCATGGCTCTTGAAAGGGGAGATTATGTATCAGAAAAAGGGATCTAGGCATTCTGGTGAATTATTTTCTTGTTTTTGGAAGGCAATATAACTATTTGGGGAACTATCTGAAAGAATAATCACGTACTGAACTGGTGAAAAGAAGGGTGTAAAAGCATGCTGTGTTCAAAGCAAGCATGTGATTTCAGTTAAAAATGTGAGTGTTTTTTTAATTGTCTTCATTYCCTGGAATAAAAACAGTGTCTTAATTTCTTCTCTGCTATGTGTATTAAAATAAAACTGGCAGAAATTCTGTATTTTTACCTAAACACAGTTAGATTTGAGCTGTAATTTCTGASAATTTATCTATGTGCTCCAGAGATAAAGCTGTTGGTTATTCCCAGGTGTGTCTACTGAAGTAGAGGATGAAGGGATAACCTTCTGGCACTGCCTTTGCTAAYGGAATGTGTTGGGCCATTGGCCGCTCTTGGCTGGATAGGAGGAAGGCTGTTAATCTGCCTGATAATCTCTGGGTAAATCTGCCTCTGGATGAAACTCTTCCCAGTGATGTAGGAAGCACAAATGCCTAATGCTCCGTATTGCAACTGGAGTTCCTGAGGAATTTTTTCCAGCTGTCTGGGTGTAGGTTGTATCTGTACGAATGTTGCATGTGTCCTTCAACCCATCTGAGACCTGGGTATGTAAATTGTTGGTTGGGCTGCTGACAAAACAGAAGTTTGCACACAACTATAYGTGACCGTATCACTAGTGAAAATACCCGTCTCTTTATAGAGATTACAAGGCTTATTATCCTCCTCTCAGTGCRTGCAGCAGCTCCCGTCAGCTTCACCGATAATGACAGCGCTGCCTAGACARATCGCAAGGAGAATCAGAAAACCTCTTAGGTTTTTACTCAGCCTATGTTTATGATGTTAGTAAATTCTGCAGCTGGAGTTGAAGACAAGACAGATTAGCCATTTAAAACCAATTTTCCAACCCCATTTGTATTTAAATAATCTTGTTACAAAAGGACTCTGTGGTTCAGAGCAAACTAGGCTTATAATTATATTTTCAATATGGATAAATCAGCTGTGTGTGGACACACTAGCTATTGATGGGGAGACATAAAGCATAAATCTTAGTGCTTGTAACAAGCAAATGATTTTTTTAGTTTTCTTAAGAGGTGAATAATTCAGAATTTACTCTACCTGCATACGCAACACAGCTTGAGTCAGTCCAAATTGTATATATTACTAGGACAAAAGAGTGGGCTGTGATACAATGCTACTTCATTTTAGATAGCAATTTTTATGCCATCTATATTGAAAAATACTTTACGAAGCTGAAAAACACAATTATGCGAGAAGACACAAAGGAAAGGGGAGGGAGCAGACATGAATGTATCTAGGAAAAARAGAAAAGAGATGTTCTGTAGTCAAAGTTTAGAAAGAAGATAAAGAAGTTAAGAAACAGAGATAAAGGGAGCCTGTTCTGAGAGTGGCAGAGGACATTCTTCTGTTAGAATAAAACTATGTGACAAGGTAATGAAAGGGAAAAATGGAATAGATAGCAAAGAGATGCTTCATATGATATGCAAATAYATTCAACAGAACCATGCACCTGGTGAAATTATGCATTGACTGCTAACTGCATAAGGGAGGAAGGAGACAACTTTCATTGGAAGAGGGACCAAGGACTCCTAGCCCCAGGGTTGCAAGACAGAGCATCTCTGCTGTTGTACCCTGTGGTCATGAGTCATGAATCATACAACRCAGAGCTTTAAACAAGAAAAAGTGCCACAATCCCACTTCTTGCAGGTGATGTGTGAGGCCGGAGAGGTGGCGGGAGCCAGAGGATGTGCTGGGAAGCTGACATTCCCAGGGGAACAGAAAAGTCAGGGTTGAACAGAGATGATAAAGRTCCCTTGCAGCTGCTTTCTCTAGGAAGACCCTGACTTGCATGTGAGCTTTTGCTGAACCAGAGGCTTTGCTAATAGAGTCTAGAGGAGGGATGCTCTTAATTGGTTTATAAATCTGCTGGAGTGCASTAAACTTTCCCATTTCTGCTCTGGCTGGATAATGATTGTGGGATAGTTTTGGCGAGTTAATTATTGTGAACATGATTAGAATGTTAATCTTCTTGTCAGATTTATYGTTGTCCAATTTATCCTAAAGCACTATATAGCTCTGAGTCCTAATGTCCTCCAAGGCAGGCCAAAGCAAAATTCTTCTTCAAGTTGAGAGGCTGCATATTTTGGTTGGATTAGCATTTAAATTTCTGCTTGCCTTGTAATAATGCTTCYCACTGTACAAGTATTCAGATATATTTAACTTGCTCTGTACACAGCAAATATTGCCAAACAAGTAGGTGTCAAACAGGATGTATCTATGGRTTATTTTCCTGTAGCTGAAATAATAAGGGAGGGCTTCTAGTCYAGTTTCTTCTAGGTAGGAACAAAGGAAAAAATCCAGTCTTGCTGTGCCAGGTTTTCCAGAGATTTCCATCACCGTTTCTGTAAGATCTATGTTTTCATAGCTTTTGAAGATAGAACCACTAGCCTCTTGTATTTAGAACTGTTTCAGTTTGGCTGTCTTTTTCTCAGATGTTTCCTGGATGTTACTATTTTTTTTTTTTTTTTTCTGATTCTGGTTTAACTTTCTGGGCTGGCTGCAAACCTATGCAGACTCTTGGTTATATCTGCAGGAAATCTGTCTTTTCTTGAGACTTCTGGGACAATTATCCTTTTGGAAAGATGAATCAGAGTACCTGTGTATATGTGTATATATATTATTTTTGTTTTTTGTGAAGTGTACTCTGTATGGATTTAAGCCCAAAATGGGCATACATCGATTGTAAATAACACTTCAATATAGCAATGCCTGAATTAGCCTTAAACAGAATTTTACCTGAATTCTGTRACCTTGCAGTGTGCCTTGTAGTTGTCTAAGGTGGTATCAAGGTTGAGTGCTGAATTCAGTGCTGACATTAACATCATATCTGTCAGTAATGGCTTCAGTAATTCTCTGTGCTTGATCTCTGCTAGCAAGTTACTCTTACCCAAGAAACTCCAAAAATATGGGTGTTTACACCAAGGTATATCCTTACTGACTTACTAATCCTGTTGCTTTGCAAGTTATCTGAAATGTGTGTRTGTAGTCTGTAACTTCTGGTGCAAGAAATTTGTTACGTATCACCCCTGCTCTTTCCCTCATTCCCCTCACTTTTTTCTTTTTTTTTTTTTTCCCCTTTCTACTTCCTAGAGCTTTTGAATGACCTTTTCTTTCTCTACTGMTTCATGTTATCCCTAGGGATGATGGTGTGAGAATGGGTAGCGCTGACTATAATGGATTGGGTGCAGAATAGTGTTTGCATGGTCCATCTGAACATGCTGTTGAAGGTGGACTCTAAAACACATGTATCTGTCAGCAGTCTCCTGCAGGTATCTGTCTTTGCTACAAAGCTGCTGTTTTCTCTGCCAGGCTTTGCTTAAGAAAGTAGCTGTTAATGTCAGCTCACTATTAGTTAATAGTTATTAGTGGATGTTTCCTTCTAGATGGGAGATTTTAGCCAGCAACATCTTTGTATTGGCAAATTTCAACACTTTTGTTTGCATATTGTGTTCTATGGTATGTGAACCTAAAAATAGGTTCTTTAGAAATTATAAATAAATATGGAACAAGCCGTACTTCAATCCATTTGCAGTTTCACCTCTAGTGAGCAAATGACCATTTGCAAATGGAGTGAAATGAGAAAGCAGCACAGAGCAACAAACAAATGGTAAAGCTGCTCTGCTAAAGGAAATGCATCATTAATTTGTTCATTGCAAACGATTTGCAAAGATTAGCCAAATAAGAATGTCCCCAGGATAAGCACTAAAGCCGATCCACCCACAGCTGAAAACTGTTCTGAAACAATAATAGTTAGATTGACTGCAGTGATATGAAGAGGAGCTACCTGGTGCCTTGAATTCCTTCCCTAGCCAGTCTGCATTTATAGATATGCATCAAGAAAGAACCTTTACAGAATACAATATGCAAATATTTTTCACCTGCATTTCTTTCTAAAGAAGCTTGTGTTTAATTTCTATAGGCTTTYTGGGTCATATTGATCAGGATTGATTGACTTCTAGGAATTTGTAATGAGGTCTGGAGTCTTYAGCCTCTTAAAGATCCTATTGAAATCCAAATGGAATGGTTTAAACAGGAATATCTTTCTCTAATAGAGATAAATCTCTTAATCCACRGAATAATCTCTAGATGTACAATCTTTTTTATAGATTATATCTATTAATAAAATCTTTATTAATGTGTGTGCATACATATTTATATGGTGTGCTGTGGGCATCCTGCAAGCAGCCAGATCAGCTGTTCAATGTGTGAGSAGAAAGGTTTGACGTCCTTGGGAAGTGAGTAAGGTCTTGCGTTATGGGAAGACTCCAGAAAAGAACCACAATGCTGGGTGTGCTACAGAGCTCTGCTCTTAATGAGGTTCCCCACAATTGCTTATTAGGCTTCCGGACTTGCAAGAACAACGCTTTCCTCCTTGGAGTCAAATTCTCTTACAGGATCTTGGTTAACAAACTAGACTAGAAAATAACACTGGTTGCCCTCGTGCTGAGATGTGATGTTTCTACTGAGTCTCTTTTAGAGTAGTGTAACCCAAATGAATAGCTAGCTTTTCAGCTCCTCCAGTGTGACTGGGGCTGTTCAGATTTATAGTGTCTATAGATCTATAGTAAGATGCTACCTGTTATACTCTGAGCTACCTGTTATACTCTGAGCCTTTTCTAAACTTTTGGTAATTTCTGCAGTGAGAAGTTCAGGGAAGTGGAAACCTGTAGCTGATGGTTAGGGAAAATGGCAGGTAAAAAGAGGAGCAAGGTATAAGCAAATCATTGCAAATCCCTGTAGGAAGGGGATTTTAATGAGATATTAAACACTGATAGAGTATTGGCTAGGCACAGGAAGGTGGTAWTATATGGACACTAGGTTTAGTGATAAGACTCACTAATGAGCATCTTGGAAAGTGGTTTTGGAGGAAAAAGGAGAGAATTAGCATGGCACCTGAAAGAGAAGAGGCAGAGAGGTAGGACGCAGTAATTATTGACCAGTGTTAACAGTGATGCACTAGCAGATGTGGAGGAAGTTRGAGTTGCTCAAAGAACATGTTATAAGCAGAACAAGTTAAAAGCTTTGCAGGGAAGACAAATTTCTCAGTAGCTTTACTGTTTAAGATGAAATTAAAGATTTGCTTCATTACATCCTCAGGCAATATCTACAGAAACCAAGAATCTTATCTCTGCTCATCTGCTTKTCTCTTCACTTAGCAAATGTTTATCCCACTTTTGAGGAGCATTTGTATTTGAGTAACATTTGTGATTTAATCTTTTCAGTGTTTCTGGCTACTAGAGGGCCTATCCACATGAAAAGGACATTTACAAAGCACATTGGAGGTCCTCAAATTCTGCTGTGTTTACAGAAACTTTTTCTTCCACATAAAAATTGGACCTTTGCAAAGCGGCAGTGAGAGAATGGGGAGTGTAGAGACACAGGTGTTGTGCAAGAGCCCCTGCTTCAGACAACATTCTGATATATTAAAAATTATTTTTCTTGACTTGTTTGACAAATTTTCTATTCTGTGTATTCTGGGTTATTTGGCCATTCAACTACTATTTTCTTTTAAGGCATGGTTGAGAACCTGTTGCTGTTATTGGGGATCCTTCCTTTTTAAGAGTTCCCAGAAGATCAAGATATATATTAGCTAAAAGTCTACTCCATACTTCTTCTAAGGATGAACAGAGGGCTCACTTTGTCAACTTTGTATTTGACCAGCAGATGTATCCTGATTGTGTTCTTGTGATTATATGTAAATTTTTTTAGGAATTTGAGGTTTCTGTTCTGCCTATTAGTGCATGACCTTTTCTGAGGAAGCATTAGAAAGATAATCCAAACAGCTGCCCARTTAGAATTGTTTCATAAATGATTTTTTCCTGCAAGTTTCATCATAATATTTACTCRTTATTCAGTGGTAGAGGAGAGAGGACTTCTCTACTTGTGGAAAGAGGTGTAATATTATTCTTCATTGTAATTAAGAAGTTTTATCAGATTTTTTCAACTGTCAATACTTGATATTTCAAAGTTTCTCTAATATAAATAAAGTATAGGTAGTACACATATTAAATAGCTTATTATGTATGTTTCCTAATTAAGAAAAGAATCAGTAATATTTCTGATGTCCTAAAAATTAATGCAAGTATTATTGTTATTATGGAGACCTGTTTTAATACTCTCCCTTGACAAATATGGGTTTTCTGTTCTTTCATTGACTTCCAAGTTTGCAGGAGAATTTTAAAAATAGAAATATGTTGCAGTTATCTTGAAGGTCACAATACTGACTTTATTTTTAATTTTCAAACTTGTTTCTCTGGGGTGGGATTGAATATAAAAGAAGTCCTTATAAGATCCCTCAAGGCACATTTAAAAAAAATGGCATCAGCAGAAAAAATACAATTGTCCTTGGCTGCTTTTTTGGAAATGTAGCTTAACTGTGAAGCTTTTAATATGCATTTGGTACTTTGGGAGAGCTCCACATARCAGTCTTGCAGGAGTTGGCTTATGTTAGGGAAGTCAGTAATCAAAGACAAAATAGTGTGAGCAAAGCAAGACAGAGYGTAAATCCTTAAGTACTATTACTTGAAGAATTTTCATCAGGGAATAAATATTTATAGGGGGAGGTGGAAATACAGTCCTAGAAACCTTATAAAAGGTTACATATATATGTTTACAACCTGGATGGGAGATGAGACGCAGCTCAGGAATAAAATCTATTCCCTGCTGTACTCAGGAAACACTTAATGTGTGCCACTTATTTTTATTTTAAATACGCAGACTCCTACACCAGTGATGAGAATGGGCAAGCCTGCCCCAGGGCAGGTTCTTGGTTTTCTGCAATGAGGTTTGGTAGGCTTTGGAGAATTTATGTGGAAAGACTGGCCACCTCATGGTATTTCATGCTTGGGTTTGGTTCTCAAAAATAATGATTTCATTTACAACAGCTTCCATCTAGAAATTAGAGTTATCACTTGAAGCCTTATTCTTGCCTCTGAAGTGTCTGTACCTAGATACATAACCAAGCAARCATCCAAACTTGGGACAGATAATTTAAAAAGGTATTCCAAAGYAACTTTACATCTTCAACTCGGGGTTTTTTTCGGAAAAAAAACAATTGTGGCAATGCATAGTAATCCTATATAGTCTCTCTTGATAAATCTCCACAATCCAAGAAACATACTTACCCACATTTTGATGGCACTGGGATGATAGCTGATTTTGGCTGATGCATTCCAATTTTTAGTTTGAGTAATACTGGAAGAAGAAAAACAGTGCGTAGAGGTAGCAGGGGGTTTTACTGGCATTAAAATGAAAAAATGTGGTGTAGCTTATGGATTCTGCTGTTTTGATTTCACTTTATCTTCATTGTCATCAGGAGACTTATTRAATGTCTAGTTTGAGTGTCCTCTGTGTCAGACCCATGCTGGTGTCTTTGTGGCAGACACGCCTTTGGGACCAGATGAGCACTTTGTTCTGYACTTGATTCTTTGGAACCGGTCTGTGGTCATTCAGTTCTCTCCATCAAACCCTTCCATTTGAAAGCATTTCCATTCTGGTCATAGCGCATGTGTGACCACTGAACAGTATACTGATAAACAGACAAAGAAATGCTACAGCAGTGTAGTGCCTGCTGAAAAACCCTCTCTAGTCTATTACCCAGCAAGTAAATACAGACCACGTTCAGTCAAGAGACACAGTACTCGGATTCATCCTCTCAGAAGATGCTAGGAGTCTATTTTTAGTCACCTCTTGTCACGTCTAGTCCCCTTGTAAAGGACTACTTCCCTTAAGTGACCATGAAAAATCTCTCTCATGGCTTAAGAAAARGCATTCCATTTCCTGTTAATATTTACTCCATATTCAAAACAGATGCATGCAGAAAGCAGGGAAGCAGAGTTATAAGATTTTTCTCTTTAAGTGAGAAAGGTCTCAAATTTTGAAGCTACTTGAAGTATCATTGTCTTTGAAACCAACTTTCTGGTACTGGCACTGACAGGAAATATGGATCCAAGTTCCTTCGGGGACAGAAAAATTCMCAAGATGGTCTTAGTGAAACTTGAGGCTCATGAGAGCAAAGAAACATCAGCTACTTTGGTATCTGCTCCTTTCTACTAATATTAAACACAAGTAGACAGAAAAGATGTTGGGCAGGGAGAGGTTGATGGTAGCACCACAGTCAACTGTTTTCTTGGTATCATCCCACTTGTCCCTGAACCGTGTGCATCATTACATGTTGTGCTGCTGGAGCCTGCTGTGCAGATTTATGTGATTCAGGTGCCTTCTGTACTGCTGAGGAAGTGATTTGCATTTCTGGTACCTGTGTACTTGAGCAAATTAGCCCAGAGAAGAGGGCAGTATTGAGTGTTTTCCTCGTAAAACAATTGTCTAGCAGTTTGCTTTTTGTCTCCCCCTCCTTCCCCACCCCCCACCCCCCCAAATTTCCACCTCATGGCTTTTAAGTTGTTTTGTGATAGAGTCCTTGTTCAAGTATTTGTCACTGCGTTCATTACGTGTCTTTACAATAGGCAGTTTTACGTGCTATTAATTTGTGTCTTAGAACACATAAACACAGGCTTTTATGCGCATCCAATATGCGGTCTTTTATAAGCACTCTCTAATCTCTCTAAACTTTTTAATTTGAGCTTGTTTCTTGTTGCAAGATAATAAGCRCACAAACAGAATGAGAAATGATTTATTTGGAAGGAGATTTGGGTTTATTGTACTAATAAACGTAGCCCCTCACTGGTTTTGTTTTYACTGGAAGGCAAGTCAAAAACTTTGTGTTGGGGTGTTGAGAACAGTGTTGTAAGATATATTCAGCCAGATCCTCTACTAAGTTTTAGTCCTTCATGTCAATGCACTGAGCCAGATTGGTGGGTGATTTCTGTAGGGAACAGTGTTAACAAGTGATACCCAGCAAATTGTAACGAGGCTCAACCAGCCACAGCAAAAACTCTCCCTGTAAGAAATTTTCAGTGGCTGTGATTTGTACAGCAATCACGTAGCCCAATGATTGACATGTTTACAAGTAGCAATGTTCTTGTTGACAGTAAACCCTGAGATTAGGTGCTATGGTAAGGAGAAAGCATTCAGATGTGCTCTCCCAACCTACTATCTGCAGAAATTGTGAGCTCCTTTCTGTGTGGAAGTCATATACAGGAAGAAAGAAAAAGATTGCTTACCCTTAAGGAAGCTGAGTTCTTTGAAATGTGATGGTTATGAAGGTCATGTGTCTGGTAGCTCCTGGGCACACTGGAAATACTCKGAATTCCCTTGTAAAAGGAGGAAGTTTCATTGCCATCCATTGCAAAAAAGCTCTTCAGAACTTATATGATTCATGCTGTTCCCTCCTCCTTACGCTTTTATTTTTTCTATTTSAATAATTCCTTTAATAATTCATCTATGCTATCTTTTGTTAGTCTTGTTTGTCTTGATGGCAGGTTTAGAAGTGCTATATTACATATCAATGTCATAAGAAGAGTGGTTATCAGTTCTGTATTCAGAATGTCTGAAAGCTTGAAGGGTTACTGCTCTTGAGTTAGGAGCAGTCAAGTCTGGAAGTTTCACGGTTCTGGGTGTTACTATTTTGAATAATGAATCTTAGAGGAATTTGGTTCTGCCCTGAGATCTACAGAAGTACTCAGAGTTACCAGTTCAGTGGGATTTCATTGTGTAAACCAGCAAAAAGTCTTTTCTGGTAGGCAGAAGCTACTGTCATGAAGAGGTTTTAAGCAGTGAAAAGAACCCTCATAATACAAAGAACTAGTATTAATTGCCTGTTTKATAAGATACAGACACTTTTCAAAACATTAGAGGACGATGGGATGAAGTACAGGTGGGTTAGATGTCCTTTCACTACATGTGGTTATATATTTGCAGAATGAGCCRTGAAGCATAATTTCAAATGAGGAAATCTCAAATGTTGATTCTAATTAAGTCTATAATAGAATTTCCAGTGCTGCCAAGATTTCATCCCATACCTCTAATTAGGTACTGAAAATAATATTTAACATATTTTAGAGTAGGAACTATAAAATTATATGTTTGCTGCACTTAGAAGTTGATSAGTTTAGTTTTCTCACTTAAAATTAAGATGGTTTTTACCTTTCTGGAAAGCTGTTTCTCTGCCTGCTAAACTTGTCTCTATCTAGCTAGCGTGGTGTTTTGCTCCTTTCTAGATTTCATAGCTGGCCAGACTTAGTGGAAGCAACCACACAGCTAATTAAAAAGAGCTTCAGTGACACACTTCCATGAAGTAACGCCTCAATTTCTGCCGAACTTTGTTTCTTCTTTTCATTCTTCTAACTAACTGGGAGGTTAAGTTTTAGTGCTTAGACTTAGTGTTTGAAGGCTTACAATGGTATCTAAGTTTATAATCCATGGACRTTTCAGGTAGTTTTATAAAAAGCGTGCAATTCCAGCCTCTGAAATATGTGCAGGTGATAAAGCCCCCATCACATCCACATATAAAGGTTAACRGATAAAGTATTCAGCCAGGAATGATCTTATGAAGTTCAAGTTGTGCAGATGTTTGGAGAGTTGTCAGCAAACATGAATGGCAGGTATGTGTATATGTATATGCATWCATTAATAGATACCTACCTATAAGACAGTGGAGAAGCAGGTTGGAGTGAAGGAGCAGAATTTCAGGTGGCTTTAGTCCATTGCTGGGAAAATGCAGCAATGATGGTTTATAATTACTGTGACGAAAATAACGATGATCTGTTATCATGTCTTTATCATAGCCTCAGGAATATAAGTAATTATGTGATGATCAGTTGATTCCACATATTTGCAAATTTATCATAAATGATTTAGTCTCTTGGATGCAATCCAGGCTCTTATTTCATACGGTGAGTTATAAACAAAGTTGAAGGAAGCACATTCATATTTCTTCTAGCTATATGTATCCAAACAAAGTCAGCTCTACATTAATGTAATTCTTCTTATTAATTGCAATGTTTATTTTTCCAGAGTAATTAAAAAAATCTCACACACAGACATCTATAGGCCCCCTGCTTTGCTTCAGAGATCCTTCCAGCAGGTGCCTAAAGATGATTTTCTGTATATACCACAATTTAGAGCCCTTATTTCTCCTCCCATTTTATCTGCAGAAAACCTGGATGTTCAGTGGTCCAATTAAACTGAATTCATGAGGATCAGCTTGTATGTTCACTTCCATTCACCAGAGTTTGTCTTTCCCTAGTGGACTTTATCTCCATATTGTCATTCAAGCAAAATTCTCACTGATTTTAGGGGCCTCCAGAGCCTTCACTATTTATAAAGCTTTACTTTTTTTACTGTATTTTTTTCATAGCCTTGTAGCTGCCAGCAAGTATTTTTGCTGGCAAAAATTTTTGCTGGCAAGTATTTTTGCTGGCAAGTATTTTTGCCCGTTTTTTCCCTCTTCTTCCCTTCCCTCTTGCCCCCTGCCTTGCCTGCTCCAAACCTAAGCAAAACAGATAAGCCAAACATGGCAGAGTCGCTGATGAAGTTGTGGTGTGGTCAGGTCTAGAAGCCTAAAAGCCCTAGTCCAAAGACAATAAGCTACGGCCTGTCTTTCATTAATTTGTTGTAAATCCTCTAATTAGGCACATCACATGCTAATCATTGTTTTCCTGACTTAATTACCACTGCCAGCTTTCAAGTGTACGGTTACATAAATGAATTTCTTTGATTTCATATTTGGCAAATAGGCTCAAGTTTCTTTGTTTTTTTGCAATTGGCTGAAAGCCCAAATCCCAGTGTTTGCATCCCCCAAATCTCATAGCTTTTAATCTCCAGGCAGGTATATGGCCCTGGCCACCTTGGATTCTCCTTGTAGGCCTTGGCATGTCACAAGCCTCATTGAGGGATCAAGGGACAGCCMTGTAGGCAGCCACGCAGCTGTGTCACTTCTAAAGTAGTCTTGACTATTGCCAAACACATCAAGTCCCAGTATTTTCCTGGGGCAAGTGACTGGCTTGTTCAGGTTCCCTCCGCTCAGTCTTCTTAAGGCCCCATGCTCTTTGGATTGTTATTTTTATGAGGAAAGTAGCTCTTTCAGGAGCATTGGAGAACAGCWGGAGAGATGATGGCTCCATGATTAGTGTGAGCTTACAGATGTGAGCTTGGTTGAGGACAGTGCTCATCCCAGGTCCTTCACTTCCCAGGGAACACTGGTGTTTCATTTCCAAGGTAAACTGCTGCTTGCTAAGTTATGGTCTTTCCTCCTGGCTGCTTAATTTTGTAAAGTGATAGCTTTGGTACCTTTAGTATGCCCAAGGTAGGTAGCAAAATGTCCGACTACTTAGGCTACTGGGCTTGAATATCCAGAGAAGCACATACACAAAAAGCAATGAAACTCTAGGTCATATGGACRAAAGTTTTTGGAATCCTCTAGGTTTATCACGAGAGGTTTAGAATCACAATTTTGAACTTAAAGGTTTATATTCACTTCAGCAAGTCTTTATGTGACAGTAGCTTTATGGCTATATAAATTTGGGAACAGTGGTAAAAGGGCCTCATTGTGTCTCTGCTCTACTGTGAATGAATTGTAAATAAATAAATAAAAGGCTTGGGCAGACTTGGGCAGATCAATATCACTGCTCTGTGCAATTATTAAAAACCAAAGTTACAGCAGTTACAGCAGGAAAGACTGTTATTGCAGGGCTATTTAATTCATTTGGTAATAGAATGTATTGATTGATATTGTCATAAATAACAGAACGTTTCATCTGTGCCTCCTCATTGCCCTATCACATTATGCATACAGACTAAGAGGGGAAAAATATAGCTATGGCCTTTCTAAGCCTGAGGGTAACAAGCCTTATTGATTGCACTTGTGAGTAATCTGAAGCTGAAAGACAGCAGCAATTCATAGGATTTGTATATAACCATCCCAGACTAGGCTTGAATCCACCATATTTTCCATATGGCTAATGCCTGTGGATTCTATGCTAATCTTAGGCATCTAACATGTGTTACTGGAAACCAAGTGCAAATAGAAGACTTATGTTCTGCCTAGTGAYTGGCAAAATCAATCTTAATTAGGCTGCAGATATTCAAGGGCGCTTCTAAACCTGAGCCTTTTCTTGATCCCTTTTAATTATGTATTCAGATCAAAATGGCATTCTAAGCTATTATCCTGCTTGTTAAACCCACTCAGCCTCTTGTTGTCTGGGCAAATTCATCTACATCTTCCTAAGCAGCATAAATGGTTTCCTCTGGTAAAATGTCCTTGCTGGGGCAAGCTGCAGCTCCAGCGCTTGGGTGTCTTGGTCATCCGAGCTCCCGACAAAACTTCTGTGCTGCTCTCTGTAATTTGCTTTTCTGAAGTCCCATTTGGGCTCTTTTTTATTGGGTTCCAGGGGTACCCCAGTTTCTAGGTGGTAGATGAGATGTATGAAGGGCAAAAAAAAAAAGTTTCTTCACCTCRAGCATGAGCTCTTGCTTTTGGCCGTGGATGGATAAAGATGCTKGTTTCTTTGCACTTCCTTGGACATGGGTGCTCTGTCCTTTAGCTTTGCTAATTGGCAAASGTGACATTCAGGAGCAATGGAGGAGCACAGAGTGTTTAACCAGTAAGTTCAATTTGGTATACGTGACCTTTTCTTTAAAACTGTTCTGCAAATATTGATTCCTTGGGCCTCTACGGCTTATGGAGGTGTTGAAGATGGCAAGTGGAACTGAGCCAAACCCCTGAGTTAGCATAAAGTCCTCTCAACTCACATGTGGGTTTGTRTGCCATCCTTTCTTAAACAAAGTACAGGTCAAAAAATATGAAAAGTAAGCAATGTATGAAAATCAAAACTAGAAAAATTGAGGAGAGTTAAATGAAATAGGTGTTTATGGAAGTGAGGCCAATGAAAGCATCTGGTTTATGGAGATCAGCAWCTTTCAGTGTTTATTCAGACCTTCCTTGTTCAGAGACACTGCTTGGCAGAGCTCTGCACAGAGAGCTCCTTCCCACATATTTTTCTTTTTTTTTCCTTCTGTACTCATTCCCTTTCAGTGTAGCTCTCCTGCTTCCATTATTTAGTTCTTCTTCCAAAGTTTTTCTGGATGTAGTTTTCATATATACTATTTATTGGAGGGGGAGACATCATTAATTTTTATAGCATTCTTTTTCTTGGCACTGAGCTACTAAACATTAATGTTCCGGAGGCAAAAAAATATTGAATGCTACCTCTGATAAGTAGCAAAGGGAATCCTGTGGCGCTAGTTGCGTAAATAAAAATAAAACTTTGAGTTCCAGGAATAAAATCGGAAAAAAGTCCTAACACTATCAAGCCTTGATCTCTRAAAGTGTCTGTATTCTGAGTTTTCCAGAGGACAGAGTAAACTACCGAGTTGTTTGACATTAGGATGCACCTAAAAATTGTAGTCCACTGTTGCTCTTACAAAGTAAGCCATATGTAAAGCTATTGCTCTTATCTCCAAAGATCTTGTTGTCTGAGGATGCTTCATGCTCTGGTGCGTTATACTCCTCTTCCTCATCCCCAAGCCTACTCTGAACGTTCTCTGTTGTTAGGGTGACCTGTGCCGAGTCTTTGCATCGATTATTYGATATTCATGAGACCTAAAGCAATGCTCAGTATCAAGTAGCTCAGTATCAGGTGATTCGAGCCTGTTGCCATGTAACTGACTGGTTTAAATATGCCCTTTAATTTTTATTTGCAAACTTGTTCTATAAAAAAGAAGGAATGTATTGGCTTTCATAAGTAGGAAAAGATCACTRGAAAAATTAGAAATGCTCGGAGGCTGTGCGCTTCAAAATTATCCCCATATTTTTGCAGACAGCTGTTCCCTGGCTGTGATTTCTTAATGACTTTCATTTGAAAGACATTCTTTAAAAACAAGCATGTACATGCATGCTAATAAACTGTTCATGAATCTATTGCATCTTTTTGTTAATTTTTTAAATTGTTTCATCTTTTGATCAGAGACACATTAGTCAGCTTTTTTGATTTATTATTGAAATATGTAATACAGATGCTTAGTAAGGTTTGTATTTTTGTGTTGCAAACCTTGCAAATAAACCTTTCATTTTCTTTTTAAAAGTAAAGGACTGGGGAGGGATTTGTTGAGCAGAAAAATGTTAGGATTGTCTACTTGGGAGGACACTAAGTTACAGGTTGATTCTTCAGTACCTTACTAAGTTGATGAATATATTTTATCATCAACTTTTAGCCCTGCAGTACTATGYGTTAAATGCAAATACAGAATTTCAAATAATAACTCACTTGTAGAGATAAATACCGAGATCCACCATTAGGAAGAAATATTTCTGTTTTTATTTATGTTCTATTTGATCCTATTATTTTTTAACTTGTCCTGGAATGGAAAAAAAAAAAATTTTTTTTTCTATTTTTTTATTACCATTTGTTTTTTGCTTTCTGGCAAAATCATGACCTTCAGCTTTACTGTATCACCGCTGGCAAATCACAAACTTCCGACTGAATATTCTTCTGTAAGTGATTACTGCAGCATGACTTCACAAAGTTGGCTTGAGTTTTAGCCCAGATGCATGTAGGTCTCTATTTATAATGCTCCCTTGCCAGGTGTCCACTGGGGATGTTTCTTCTTCCTGAGGCTRACGGACGTCCTCAGAAGTAACGTGCACATTAGCACTAATGCTGTTCTCAGTTTCCATGATCTGTTTGGCCTGGAAGCATTGAGAAACAGATAATGATGCTTGGATCGAGGCTGAATCTGACCTTTTAGTGCCCATGACAAGACAGAGGGTGAATAAATCCCTTCAGAAAGCAATTTTCTAACCCTTTCCCAAAATCTGCCAAAGGTAACTACTCTTTTGGACGATTAAAGTGCATCTGTTTCAGGCTCAGAAAAGTTGTTGTCTCTTGMCAGAACAAATCTTCCCCCCACTGTCAGCAGAAACTTCTTTCTGCTAAGATATGTCCTTCCTGTTTTTTTCTAGATTGCATTCATGAGTGTCATGTTTTAAAATGATAACTTGTTGGGGCATGGAGTATTTGTTCAAGCTAATTAGCTACTCTATCTTTGTGTGCTTTTGCATAATTTGAGCCAATGTACCATTTTCCTCTCGAGAAGTATCCTCTTCTGCTTCCAGGCATGCTTTTTCTTCAGTATGAGCTGCTGTTTGCAGTAACACAAATACTTCTGTTTAAACAGACGTGTAAAAGTATTGATGTGAAACTCAGTATTTGGTTGTTGCTATTACGCAGTAATGCGTGTGCCAGAATAAGACTCATTCCTGGAACTATTATGTGCAAAGGGATTGGAAATTGGATAAGTTGAAGCACAATCAGGTAACAATCAAATTTCCAGAAACCTGAAGAAAGTCCAAGGAAATAAAAAAATAAAAAGGCTTCCAAAACTCTTAATGGACTATCAGGTGGCATACTATGTCTAGCCACACTCTAACTGGATATGAAAAGGCTAATTCTGTCTTTAGTATGCTTCCTTTGATATGAAATGCAAGAACCGTTCAGGCAAGGTATGGAAATTATAGAAATCCCCTTCCTTGTCCTTAAGAACAAATTAGATGTTTATCACAAGAAAAAGAAGTATATTTGAAAGTGTATTTGATCCTTCACTGAGAAGGAGAGGGGCTGAATGTTTTCCCAAAACTCTGCTCCAAATGCAGGACTTGAAGCCTGTGCATTCAAATTCCTCCTGTGCACCCTGCCCTTGGCTAGCCTGAATATCAGCCTGAGCCATCTCTTCCTCTCGCTGGTCTCTCCTGGTGTGCTGATTTCCCCTGGAAATCTGGGTACGTTGCCCAGGAGGCCAGAGCAGTGCAGCTGCCATGAAGCTCACCTGCTCTGCAGTCGAGGCACATGAACGGTCTCTGYGTTTCCTGACTCTAGTAGGGCGTTCAGCAAAAAGTGTATTAACAGTCATGGCTTAACTCCAAACATGCCCTTTCCTTATTGCAGGCTGATGCGTATGCGGCAAGCTGTAAAGTCATGCATAACATTTATGATAGTGAAATAGCATTGATATATACTACAAGATTTTGATTTGCTCGGGAAACCAATTCTGTGAATCATCAGCTTTTTATGTAAATAGGATGATTTGTTTTCTCACACAGACAATAAAAATAAGAATGCACTTAATGTTCGGAAGGAGCTATTCATATGCAAAAAAAAACCCCCACAAGTTTATTTTTCCTAAGGAATATAGTTAAAGATGACAAAACAATGAGAGGATGCAAGGCAGTGGTCTCATGACTATTGCTTTTTGTTGCTGTTATTAGCTTTGTTTAACAGCTACACAGGACAAGCTATAACAGTAATCTTGTATTTCTGAGGACTATGTCTAATTACCACCCATATGAGTGATGAGCAACATCACTGTGTTGGCAGTGCACAGGATATCAAAGGAAACGAGCTGTTATGTGAGGTGGTCTGCCTTAGCACAATTAGAGTGTAGCGCTCTTAATGACAGCTTTTCTGTTTTAGTAGTTATTCCTAAAAATGCATTGCTTCAGTTGACATCTTTCCTCTTTCCCAAAACTCTCCTTTCAGCAGAACGTTTTGTTTCATTGTGATAAATTCAGAGATTCACATTGCCTGATRTATTGAATGAATATGAATGTAAAGTTACAATTCATTTGAAATACGTCCTTGCTCAAGGTAAGGGTATCTTCAGAGAAATTGTAGACTGATATTCCCCTGTTAGAACCAGAGTGGACAATTTTCAGGTGTTGGCAGCACAGTGTGCTAAGATGCTGGATGGTGTGATGGACTTCTCTGCTCTAATTCCTATTTTCTGTATCTCTACTCACTCTGGTTACAGAATCACCATGTTGCAGAGAGGTCTCAAATCCAGGTGCAAGGTCTGAACGTTTGAAAGTAGTATCATTAGGTCAGGAAAACTGACTGTCTCTGTGCTATATGTGTAAAGGGCTCCGTATGGATTTTAGTATTGTTTTCATTCTATTCAACCGCTCAGTATAGTTCAGGACTATAGTGTAATTTTCTTATTAATGAATAATAAATTCATTCAGTAGAATAGAGAGCATTTACTTGTACATATTGAAAACTTATACACCTCTTAGAACTCTTACACCCAGATATACGACTGTGAGCAAATATAAATATTAAGGCTACAAAGTCAAGCAAGAAGTTAGGAAATTCTGGAACTAAGTTCTCTGGTCAACAGTCCAGTCTGGTTTGTGTATTCATATACATTTTGATTTAGGGTTGAAAAGGGAGATCATATATATATATATGCACACACACATATATGTATTTTTCCCCTGGGAAATGCCCAAAGGGATAAAAATGGGCAGAAGTTGATTAAATCAAGTGAAGTGCAAGATGATGATAATATGGAGATCACAGAGAGCTCCTGTAATAACCTTTATCTTCATTGCATAGATGGAGTGAAAGGTCAAGATCTGTTCAAATAGTATCTTCCTGTGACAGACTTAGTGTTCACTCTACGCTTTATATACATAATGGGTCCTCGGAGATCACAAGGAAAGCAAACAGGCYTCATCAATTTCTCTAATGATCCCTCTGAAAGAAACTTTTTTTTTTTGGTTTGTATTTTTAGCTCACTTTAACAACACCTCTATTACCGGGCTGTCAGGGACCTCATACCTAGAATTTATGTTGGCTTTCATAAAGAAAAATTAGATGCTATCTCAAGGACAGGCTCCACTTTTAATGTCATTAAAACTAAATGAGTTATTGTTGATATTCACTGAGGAACAGCAAATAGAATTAKGTGGAGAAAAATCTAGTGATAAGAAGATGCAGTGGCTTAAACTGTTGACTGCGGAGAAGTGGTAATTTATAAGCAGTGCTTTTTTTTAATGTATATATAACCTACACTTTATGCWGTGGTGGCTGTTTCTGTTAATCATGGGGGAGGGACGGAGGGTTATAGAGAAATGTGGATTTTAGTTGTAATGCTCTGCATCTTTCTAGGCACACCAGTGGATGGGCTGGGCTGTTCAGCCGGGAGCAACTGGAGCCCCAGGKCACCCTCAGCACCTTGAAATACTGTTGTGTAGAAAGTAAGACACTAAAATCTGGGCAATGGCTTTTGGGTATGGTTAGGATGGTGTGGTTTATGTTTGTACGGTTTAGGTGGCTAGCACCACCCAAAAATATGCRAATTTGTGGTATAGATTGGTGAATAGGTGAGTACAGTGGTCACCCAATTTTGTTTCAGGAATTATTGAGAGCTCTTTAGTTGTTAACTAGGAAACTGAAGTGAAMCCAAATATGGAGATCCCACAACATGTTTATTAAGGTCCAGGGCATCTAGGAAACAAAAGGAGATGCAGAATTTCTTGGTTGGCATGAAACGGTTGCGTGTTTCATTCATTTTATATCTGCAGTATAAAGACTGAGGGAGTCTTYTTAAAAGATCCAAAGCAGATGTATTTGTGCGTAATGTCTTAGTGTGTCAATGTTTTGATAAGGTGTTGCAGTGAACTATTAAAGTGAAGAAGAAATGTTTAAAAAAAATGCTATTAAGATGTGATATTAAAGACTGGAAGATAGAAAATGTTGCTGCAAATCATAGTAGACCCCCCCTAATGTGTGTGCAGGAGGATGGGCTTTAATTACTTGATCACAAACTACTTTTTGCACAGCAGTTCTCTACTTCTTTCAGTATAGGAGCTGGATGGTTTTTAATTAATAAGTGAAGATTCAATATTTTATTTTCTCCTCAATATGTGGCCTTAAGTTTTATTCACTGTATGCTCTTCCAGCCAAGTCCTGAGACATAATTATTAGTTTCTCGATGGAAAGTGATGGAGTACACTTTACAAGGAAATCTATTTCACAAATATTTGCTTATTTTCATGCCATTTGTGGGGGATGATGGGTTRTTATGATTTTTCAGACAGTGAATTTTGTCATCAAGAAAAAGCATATGGGAGTTTGGAAGAGAAATAAATCAGTTTTTCAGCATTTTCTATATGAAGAAAAAAATGTGGTTGCCTTCAGTGAGCTGTACTAACCTGGGAGGCTAATGACCACAGAATTCAAAATACATGTATTTTCCTTATTCTGGCATAGACTGAGTGCAAGACTTTGACGTGTTTGAAGAAGCAGGTGAGAGCAAGAAAATGCTTTGTACCAAAAACAGCTGTAAYTTCTCTATCCAAGTCATTAAGGCACCAAACTATTCTCTTCAAAATACTAGACAGCCACATTTGAACTGCTGTGAATCAGGAATATCAGCCCTGGTTGTAGTGAGAGGCAGCTATCAAACATGTCTCTTCTGTTCCCTGGAAGAGATGCGTGTTGTGCATTTTAAAATCATTAAGTGATGTAAAAAAAWATGTATATTCCCTCTTGGAAACTGGAGTTTTTACCAGTGACAGTTTCAATGAAGTCTTTCCCTACATAACTTATAGCAGAGAAGTCATGGCCTAGAAGACGAGAGAAGTGGCTCTGTGAGAACACTGAACCGGTATCTTCCTCCTCTAGGTAACAGGATTAATGTTTAAAGCAGGAGACTGGAGACATCAGCATGCAATGAAATGAGCCAATTACCTATCCCCGAAGGTACAACTGGAAAAAAGCTGATGGAGAGAGTGCTCCTGTTTCAACCTAAATGCCCGTGTAGCATTTGTGAATAAGGGAAAATAAGGACTTGAACCTGAAATTCTCAAAGTGCACTTGAATGGCCTAAAATAGTGGTTATTGTGACTTGATATCCTTCTGGACTGTAGGAATTCTCATGAAGAATTAGGATTTTCTCATAAATTGTGAACAATATGTAGTATTTTAGAACAAAGGTCTCCATGGCCTTTTATCTATAGCTTGTCACTATGAAATTAGTATCTCATAGTGCGTAGTTCTGCTGTTCCTATGGTACAGTGTATTCTTCCAGGCCTTACAAATTAAAACATGATTTTTCAGATTTCATTCCTCTTCTTCCCTTAATTCTTACACCCCATATTTTGCATATGAGTAGGGTGATCCGCCTTTACTAAGGAAGTTAAATTAACACTAGAATTCACTGGAAATGYCTTCTGCCACTGACTGACACCAGGATCCTGCAGAAAAAAAAAAATAAATGGCTGCGTAATAGAGAGGAGAGCAATCCACAGTAGTTTTCATTGCATTGACCACAGAATCCAYGAAGAGCAACATGGTTTATTCTCAGCGTCGCATGCCCAGGTTTTGGAACTGCTAGTGTGTGATAGCAGTCAGACCTCARTGCTAGATGGGGCTGCCTGAGATGAGGTTCTCTCTGGTGTCAGTAGGATTTATGGCCTTAATAGCTGTTCTATGGAAAAGTCTGAGTGTGTCTGGGAAGAAGCTGTGCCCGACCCACGCTTTGAGCTTCAGGCAGTTCCTGTGCCCCTGGCAAGTACCAGCAGCCAAAGCTGCGTGGGCAGCATCACTTCAGCTCTGCGGCGATGGCATTAGACCTCACTGACTGTCCTGATGTGCTTTTCTCTCCACAGAGCCTTTCCCTGCAGCAGGGTTTCCTAGTGGAAACTTGAAATATTTATTCTTTTCTGCTCTGCTTAATTCCTCTGGCTCTTAATGTGACAGTAAATAACATAATCTTGCGGCARCATCATGGGAGCGTTGATGCTGATTCACTTCAGTTATAGCTGAGTGACTCYCCCTAAAGTCTTCTCCATAAAAAGATTATGTGACAAACAAACAGGTCCTAAAAGTAAAGATTTTCTTTACCAATTAAAAATAAAAGACAAACTTCTTTTGGCAAAATCAAAACCTAAACAGTCCATTAACTTCTGATTACCAGCTCTTTATATGTCTTAAACTTTATCAACTGTGCAACTTTTCGTCCTATACTTTTTTCCAGTATTTAGCTGTTGCTGATGATTTTGTAAACCTTAAAAGCAATTTGCGCATTTAATTATGGAATGTTTGTATAATTCTTACCATTTTTAGTGATCACAAGCTTCATAACATCTATGATGATTGACAATTTCTTGTTAGAGTGTAGATGTTATTCTAGTGAGAGAGATTATATATTTTGATATTATTATTACTTTATAGCATATTTACTGTATTGTATATAAAGAATTCTCAGCTGAAATCAGAGCTATGCTTTGCCATGCACCACAAACATTCACCAAGAGAGATGATTTCTGCTTAAAAGAAGTTGCAAGTAGGTAACCAAGACTGTCAAGGTATGGCTACCCGTTTCCCCATTTTTGACAAGCGAGGACCTGAGAACAAGACACTACGTGGATTTAGTCTTGAAAAAAAATAATTTTGCTCATTTAGGTTCTGGTGTGCCATGTTGCTTGGGCCAGGGCCCTGGTTGTACAGCATACCATAAGAAATTTATGGTTTATGCAGTTAGTTTCTTTGCCATGGAAGGATGGGAAGATGAGTAAGCAACTAGTATACGATTCTGGGACAAGGGCAAGGTATTCACATGGGCCAGATTGCATTCATGAGGTGCTTGGCAAATGCACTTCAGAAGCCAYCAGAAAAGACTGTGAGCTGCCTTGTTGGCTAAATTCCAGATGTGTGAGGTTTTTCTCATAGCATTTAACCTGCTAAATGTCTGTAATGACCAGTTCTGAAATATTTCAATCTTGCTATGTATTGCATTTTAACTGTCAAGTGCTAAAATCAATCATTATATAGAATCTATTATAAAATGTGTTTTCTCACTCTCATTTGAAATTTTTATTTTAGGAATAAAAAGGAGAGAAAAAATAGGAGAGAATAAATGCAAATGTTATTTGACAGAAATAAAAATGTTATTCCTCCTTCTTTCCATATGTTCATCAGTTGGGGTAGACACAGCCGTGCAGCTGAAGGCCAYGTCAGCAAACGCTAAAGATTCCTCACTTTGGTGGTATTAAAATCACTTGAACTTGGCTACAGGTGCAATAACCAAGCATGTAATTTAGCCACCTTCATTTGGAAGGACACTGTGCAGGAATGCTGAGTTAGCCCTCCTCCCGTGCTACCAGCGATGAGCTGGAGATGAGTGATTACAGTGTCAGAATGAGTAGTAGTTSAGCAGCATTTAAGAGAGAGAATTTCTCTGGGCACCTCCATGAGTGGGTACAGCAGAGGTTGGACTGTTAGGGGACATCATTTGTGGGAGGAAATATGAGTTCCCAACTCTGTAATAATGCTATATCTCTTTCATATTTTCATATTCACTGCTGGGCTATTATGCAGACTTGGCAAGCTGTTATGGACAACACAGTTATTTTGAGATGCACTGAAACATGAGAAATTGAGAATCCAGATTTCAAAATGTGGATACTGGGATAATAAATGGGAAGTTTGTGGAATAAATGAAACAAGCACCCAGCAACCTCAGAAATGTTGATTACATGTTGTAGCCTAATGAAGTCCTCTACTTTAAATATTGCTCAATTTAGATGTTGTATTAATATACATATATGCATATAATATAAATTAACTATAATTTCACAGATTATTTCAATAAAGATAAGACAAGATGGAGGATAGGCAAATGTGAAAAAGTCTTATGAGTTGCCTGCCTGCATGGCATGCCCTTCTCTGCATGGTAAAGCTTAAGGAGTACAGATTTTTAAGTGCTTGCCATTCATCTCATCTGTCTATCTGGGTGTCAACCTTTAAGMCATCTAAGTCACTAAAGTATTGAAAGTCAATCTTGGCTGAAAGTTTTACTGCTTTTCCAAAAAATAGAATCTGAAGCCATCTTTATTAGCTACTTTGTGAAYTACTAGTTTTCCTAGGAAGCTAGTTACCTACACTACCTTTTCTTAGATTCTRTGCCACTTTATCCCTCAAGTCCAACAGAACCATAATGACTGTGGCTGAAGAAATATAATTCTGAAATATGATTCTGAATCTGTGAGTGAAGTCAAATTTATTTTGCTTTCTTTATATGTATACAAAACTCATTGAGAAACATGATCACAGTGTACAGCATCTTCCATCTGCAGCAGTGCTAAACCAAACTTCATGTGTGAATTAAAATATCTCCCGGGAAATGAGGAGAATTTCAGTGATGAAACTATGTGTTACTGAGAACCACTGTAGYGATATTCTTTAATCACGTTCTGGCAAGGTGATATTAGATACATACACATTGTTGATACACATTGTTGTCCAGCATAAACTATAGAGATGAGCTGCTGTTGTGCACTGATAGGAGTGAGTTGGCTGCTGCTTCCTGCTCAGCAAGGTCCCTGGCTCCCTCTCTTCCTTGCCTAGCAAATTTGTGTGGGTTGCAACAGCTTCTGGCAGTAAATAGGCTACAGGCCAGTGACTAACAGGGGGCTGAATAGGAAACAGTAAGGCAATGTGATGGAGACAAGTTGGAYGTACAGTAGATGCATAAGTAGTCTTGCCAAAAGATGTTTATTGCAAGCAAATGTGGGCTGGTTTTCCAGCAACCTGTCTGAGGAATGCAGCTGGAGTCATGAAAGTCTTACCACATGCTTTTTCCCAGGAATGTGATAGGGATAGAGCTGGACATCGATAGAGCACCTTGTGGCCAGATTTCTCAGTAACCTGAAATAGCACTGTGAATAACCARGAGGTTGGATTTTTACTTCTCAGTTTTTCACAGCTAGTTATTTTGGGAGTTCAATCCTGCCCCTACCCAAGTAACTGAAACTTTCRGGAAATCTTTGTATTTCTCTTCTGGGAATCAGTATTGGTAGCTTAATTTGTTTCATGGGAGAGTCATGTTCCAGGCTCTGTTAGATCCGTATTGTTATAAGCAAGCAGTCAGAAGGCTGTTTATAGAGCTCAGATCAGGGGGAACAGCAAATCCTTTACAATGCTCTCCTGGGTTTCTTACTGAGCAGAATTCGGGGCAGGTTGTCATACAAGCGGTCATTCTCCCTCCAGGAGCTCTTGAAATAGATGAGACTGCTGCTCTCCCTATGTATCCAGGCAATGCAGCAAGCCGTAGTGAGGAATTAAAAAGATATTTACAATAACCGAAAAAGGACAAGGTCATAGTTCTGAGTTGACATTAATTGTGTTTTGATGTGGTTATAGTAGGGCAGGTTCAGACAGCACTTTTTAAAAAACAGATAGTCATTAGGGTATTTCTGACTGGAAGTGGTTATTATACCCACTGTCTGACTTAGATTTTATGTTAATGTTCATGCTATGAATATTTTCTTCTGCTTTAAAATCAAAGAACATCAGTATCGATTTCTGGTGTTGTGTTACTTCAAATCCCAAGGTGTTGGTGACTCTCTAGGCTGCACACAGAGGATGCATCTACCCTGTACCTATTAATATGTATTTCAGTATTTACCTTCTGGTTTCAACAGCTCTGTGAGCTGCAAAATTCCAATAATTATGTGAAACTACCCTCATTGGTACCTTCAGCTGAAATAGGTTATGCATGTTGTTCAGGAAGCTATTGCTGCTAATGATGCACTAAGTGTCAGGCAAGCTTAAACAGCAGATACAGGATTCCCAGAAGCAGTGTCTAAAGAAGTTTTCTTCTTTTCCCTGAACAGTTGCTATTACTGTAGTCCTTTATTGAAAGTTGATTGAAATTTGCTGGCACCTCCATAGGGATGCTTGTGTATACAGGGATATGCTGCCTGTTAGGTATCTAGATGTTAGCTAGACCTTTTCAGCTTCCAAAATGGTTTGTTTTGATATCTAAATCCATGTTCCTCTCTGATAAGGAGGCATTTAAAGATATGTCCTGATTTTTGTTTGAATAACTAGATTGTGATTTTGGAAAAAAAACAGTTGGTTTTTACACCCATCTGTGTGCTTCCATCATGACCTTGGGCAAGTCTGTCAGTGGTTCAGTGACCCATGAGGACAYAGGGTTGGGGACTGTCTGCAGGCAGGGTTTGCCTTGTTCATGTGGACTAGAAGCATCTCTTGCGGATGGATTCTCCCTGGAAGTTCCTGACAGAGCTCAGTTTGGCTTTAGGCTGGGATTTCTATATCCTAGTAAAAAGCAATTGCTTTGCTGTCATGTGATCTGGAATAAATGGTAGAATAGTGAGGATCTTTGTATTCTTCTTCTGAAATCAATGTATTTTTTGATTTATTTTTGCTTCCTGTTTAATTTGTTTCCTTTATCCAGTGTTTAAAACTAACAAGCGCAAGCAAACACAAGAAAACTTGAAAGACTAAAAATCAAACGAATGAAAAAACCTTCCAGTTTATTATAATTCAATTAAATATGTTCTTCCCATGGTGCACTGGGGAAAGACATTATTACAGACACAAATCATTTGTAGTGTTGTATTATTAACTGCTTCTGGGACCAGATGATTTTTCTTCCAGATTAGAAGAAGGAAAGAGGGATAGGATATAATGTCAATTATCCTAATTGTTAAGGGTCCTTCAACATTAGAGCTTGCGTAAGACCCCAGAACAGGCATACAAGACGTGTAGATTTGCTTGTACTGCTATAGACCATGGTCTTCTGGAGTGGGGTGGRAGCTAGGTAGATGAGAATTGGCAGATTGAAAATATAGTTTCAGTTTACCAAAGAGGTAGGGGGTGTTCCAGGAAGTGGAGGGCAGTGTTGACAGCACGAGGTTGCTCCTGCAAAAGCAGGTGCAAGCATTTGAGTGTTCTTCAGGCTTCAGCTGATAGCACAGGCTGAGGAATTTTATTAAGATGGCTTCGTTAAGGCAGAGAAAATTCTGTGGGCATTAGTTGAAAGTCACTTTGCCCATTCAAATATTTTGTAGGTTTCATTAAATGGCCTTATGAAAAAAAAAAAAGGATGCAGGATTAAATGATTCAAACCTATCTGGAATTGTCAGGTTCAGAAAGGAGGAAGAGGTGTGTATGTTCCACAGGTACTGCATCTGCTGCTATAATGTAGTATATGCTATRTGTGCAGCATTCAGTACTGCCTTTTTCAAGATCAGAAATGATGYGTCATGTTGGAGAGTTAAGCACTGGGAAATTAGTTGTTTAATGCATAACCTTTTAATTCAGAAGCTGCCTTTTCCCAAGTGGTTTGTTTTTTTTTTTTCTGAGTTATTCATGCTAGTTGTTTTAAATGCTCTACCCTTCAGAGTTTCTACATCTTTGCTAAGAGTTTAATGCTCTGGAGGTCTCTGTTATAGCTCTGCACACATCTATTGGAGTAKTAAAATTAGACTATATTTAATTGGATGGTGGAAAGACAGAGATACCTCACATCAGTCTGATAGCAAAAATGGAGATTTTAGTTAGGTCAAAGCAATTCTATCTTGACTTGATTTTACCTCTCAGTCCAGGTGATTGTATGAAAACTCATATGGCATCAACCTAACATGCTGTAGCCCTTTCCAGTTTCCCAAACAGGCATGGAGGGCCCATTGCTTAGAGAAAAGCTGCATCTGCCTGTGCTTTTTGAAGATGTTCTGCAAAGCTAAAACATCCTATTTCTGGGGGGGGGGGGAAATTGCTTGTTCATTTGATTGAAAACAATCAGGTTTGTTGCTCTTTTTTTCCCTTTTCCTTTTTTTTTCTTTTTTTTTTTTTTTTTCCTTCCCAGATTCTTTTTAGAATTTTGGATAATCCTAGCGGGAAATCTGGATGTTTTGCAACATTTCTAGTGGGTCTTTATTCGGAGATGATGATGGTTCTGTCAGAATTTAAGAAAAGGAATACTGAAAACAAAGCTACTGACATTACTGTGTCTTCTTTAAAGAARCCTCTAATTCATCATCAAAACCTAGTTTTCCTGTTACTCCAGGAGGTCAGCAGTGTCTCTCTCCCTGCTTTTTAAGGCTATGTATGAGAGTAGTTTAACAAAGTTCACAGAACTCATATGAGAGCAATTAAGACTTAATAATGGGATTTCTAGAGCACAGACCAGGTTAGTCTGGAACAAATAGAGTTTATAACATTTGGCCTGGGGAATTTATAGTCCTTCTAGATCAGTTTCATTTTCCCTTTTTTTGGCACAGTGGAGCTCATGGGTAGGTTTTTCCTTGATCTGTGATCTCATTTACCTTGTCTATTTATGGGTGTACAAAAAACAAACAAACAGAACCTTAAAAAGAAAAGTATTATAAAGTAATCAAACCAAAAGRCTTCTCTTGAAGAGCCTTATGGAAATAATTAAGTAATATTTTTCTGCTCAATTATTTAGTACTTTCATTCTTCTGAATGAATCCCTAGCTGAAATACTCATCTGAAATAACAAACGTATTCAGGGAAATGAGGACATTGTGAAGAGATTCTGTTTTGTTCAGTAGAGTGACTTACTCATATAGCTCCAATACTACACAAGCACAGTATGATTTGCAAAGATCATCAGCTAAAAAGGCATAAAAGGGAACTGATGGCCTTACAGTGCAAAGCCTGTACTTGATTTTTGAAATAGCTTTGTAGTTATGCTTCCAGATTCTGAATAGTAGTTGATGGAGAAACTCTCCCATTGAAAAACTGTGTCAGTACTTGTTTGTTTGAAAGAAAGGAACGTTTCCAGTGACATATTTAAAAGGCAAACTTTGAAATCAAATTACATTTTTTTTTCTAGAATTAATCTATTTATTACAGCTGTGGGAAAACAATCTAATGAATAAATATTACAGATTTTTTTTTATTGGCATTCTGAATTTCCTATGAAACTTCACCAGCTCTGAATAAGAAATTTTCTTAATTTATTTTACTAAGGGAAAAGGAGTAGATGTACTTCAGCTCTTAAGCATGTCAGTAATGTCCCTGAAACAGAATAATTATGAATCTCTGTATAGAGATCTGACAACTTTGATGTTACATTAGTTTGGCTTTTCGATGTGTGTGTGAGGGTGTCTCTTTTGAAGGTTGGTGAGGCAATAGCAAAAGTTGGTGGTAGATTTGATGTTTAATGTAGACAAATCTGTACAGGGGTTGTATCTGGTAATTGCAAGCAAAACAAATGCTAGCAAGGCCATGAGCTGTCTGAAAGCAGTGCTGTTAAACATGAGTGTCGTTCCCTGACCTCCTCCTATGTCTGCCACTCAGAGCTGTGTGGCCGCCCTTGCACGATGCTCTGGGCATCAGTTCTTTAGGCTGAAGCATCACAGTCTGTTCAATCTTTTCTTGTTCCGGAGCTGTTTTATAGCATTGATGCTATAAACTGCCTTGTTTGTTACTATTTCTCCACAATTTTGCTCTGTCTTTAGTGACATAGTGGTATAGGGATGTTTTCTGGTATTTGTTTTGTCTGTTGTAATCTCTTTGTGTTTTTTGGTCCATTTTGAGTGCAGAACTGATGTCTGCATGCAGCATTTTACAGTGGTTTTCAGCTCCCTGCATGACRCAAACTGTTAGAGAAACTCTTTTTGATTGTGTGTAAAGGTGATCATCATCTATGTGCTATCATACTTGATACTGGTCGCCACTGTATTCATTTTCTGTTTTACTTCCTCAGCGTTTCGTATCTTGAGATCCTTCTGCAGGTTTTCCCAGTTAGTCTTTATTTATACTAACCACCTAATGTCCTGTCARCATGAAATCATGTCAGTTCTCTACATTTTTCTCTTTCTTCATTTATGAAGTCAAGGAATAGATAACAGACTGGATACCCCTAGATTACACTGACAATTTTCACTCTAACCGCTCTTTCCTATTCTTTAAACTACTAACCTGTGCTAGCGTTTTTTTTTTATATGGCTGATTAATTTCTTTGCTTTTTTCATAAGTTTTTGCATGTTTTTTGTCAAAAATGTTTTGAAGTTTGTGAATTATTATCAATTAGGTCATCCTTATCAATGCACAAATTGATTCCTTGAAGAGCTCTAAATTGATGAACCTGGCTTATTATGAAGAAAAACAAAAAACATAAAAAGATTACCTATGATCTACCTATTTACTTTATAGTCTTTATAAAATTTCTACTGGTTTGTTTGTAGTAGGATTCTCAAGTCAATATTACAACCCTTTGAAAAAGTGCTGCTGTGTTTGATGCCGCCTATTTCTCTGGAAGTGAGACTAATTTAAATGATAGGATAGGCAGCACAGCTAAGCTAATAGTTGAGGAGTTTATAGTAGACTTAATGGAAGAAGACCAGTAGGGCATACTGATTTGTTACTGTTAAATTTTTTTTTATGTATATTCATTCAGTATTCCAATTAAAAATATTTTTCTTAACCCATTCCCCTGAAAGAGGTTAGTGTGGGGATTACCCTAAGCTTATACCCTAGTGGGCTCTGATGCAAAGACTTCAGTTAGCTTCTCTGCTCTAGCCCAGTGGTCTTCAAGCCTCCCTTGCAAGCTTTTTGTCAGGCTTTGAGGTGTGTTAGTTTATGTACCTTTTATCAAATCAGTTTTCACTTTTTAAGTCCTACATTATTGTGGTATCCCATATTACCTATGCAGAGCTGCCTTTTTTTCATTGTTTAGTTACCTCCTTTCTTTGGAAAGGTGTCCTTCTAATCCAATCACTTAGTTTACTCTCTTGTTTAGCTTGGCTGTGCTTTGACTTCTTCTCTTTAAAGTCCTTGACCATTCTCTTAAAGTCATTTTCACAGTAAATGCACAAGAATGCATTTTGAATGTCTAACCTGATGATTTCTATAATCTCCATCCTGCTTAAAATAATTTATCCTTTGTTTTGTGATTGTATTTTCTGTGTAACATGCCCTAATTTTTATATATTTCCTCTTTTTCCAATTAAGTTCTGAATGCTGAGTTTGGATACAGCATGTCCATGGTAGAGTAGCTCTTTAGGAGCARTATTTCCATCCTGAGTGCTGCTAAAGTCTAAAGCAAGCCTAGTTTCTCCTTTTTTTTTTCAGGTACCATGACTAATAGGTCAGAAACATGCATCTTATATTTTCTATAAGTCAGAGTTTGAGTCACTGTGGCAGCTATGCTCTCTATTCAAAGAAATTGGGTATCTCAGAGTTTTCCCTTTGTGGATCTTCTTTATCACCTTAGCTACCATTGYGTGAAATGATAATATGAATTGATTATGTAGGATTGAAATTCCTAGAGAGTTTAGGGTAATCAAGAGCTACAAATTATAACTCACTGTCCCTTTTTGGGTCTAACCTCTYTTTAAAGCACAGCACCTCTCTTGTGTCCTCCTTAGGTAATTTGTACCTGGGAACTGTGGGGCCTCCTCTAGGATGTTTTCTTTGTACTAAGCTCCTGGTGTATCTGCTAGGCCATGTTTTCAGATAAATCAAGCTTTTACCCAGGCTAGGTTAGACTTCTRGCATTAACACATGTGCTTTTTTACTTAAGCCTAGAGACCTGTATTTATGTGCTATGCTTGAATGAGAATTAACTGTTTTGAGAATGTGTTTGCCTGTTTTCTGTTTGAATTTTGTCCATTTTTGTCCTGCTGTGTAATCAAGAATGAGGAAATTTCATGAAGTCATTCCTCAATAAGCCGTTCAAGCTTAATATCAAGATTAATATCTGTGAGTCTGCAGAATCACAGCATATTCTTTTAGGCATAATAGTGGTGTTTTAGGCATTTAGTGGTGTTATAAACAACTGTCAACTTAATACTATATTTTCTCAGTATGGATACCAGTTGATTTCAAGTGTGCATGAATGCTGCAATGCTGAAGCCTGAGGACTTCAACTGTGCCTAAGACCATAGTATTGATGAGGATGCATTTGAGGGCACAACTGTATCTTTTATTGTTAGCAGTTAAATTTGTATTTTTGAACACCCGTCTCCTCCCTGGCAGAAGATGATCTTTGCTAAAGACTGAACAATGAGTGTAATTGCAGCACTGCTTTTTTTTTTTTATTATGCAGACCTCATAGTATGCAGAAGTTTTGAAAAGAAATCCTATAATTGGTAAATTTTACTCTCTGTGGGTTGCATTATTTTTAAAACTTATTTTTTTCTCCCCATGTTAGATACTTTCCAAAGCGTATCTACATAAACTGTTCTCAGAAAAATACCTCTTAAGGCCCATGTCATCATGTTAATATTATCAGAGAAATATTAAGTATTTCTATTTCTTGTTCTAAAGATAGCCYATACCCTGGGTCCACCTCATGGGCTCTTTCTCTCACCTAGAATCAGATTAAAAAGAAATAAGACCCCTCTGTGCTAGGCCTCCCTCCCCAGGAGGAGGGCTTATAATAGAGCCATTGATTTTTTTATTTCCTCCCCACACATAKACAGGTTCTCCTTTGCTGTATTTAAATGGAAAGTATTGGCTTCTGTGGAGAAGCTCCTAAGTTTTCAGATTTTAACTRTTTGCTTGGCTATGACTTAGAGGAAAAACTGTATAGAAGTGAAAGGGAAAAGTGAACCTTTTAAGAAGTCTGGTTAATTGCTCTGGAAAATAAAACTATACAGTTAATATATACATATTGGAATTAGTGATGCAGTTTTTWAAATATAACCTCTTTTCTTCATCAGTTTATGTCATGGCTCTGGTAAGTTCTCTTTAAAAGTATCCATTAAGGTAAATGTTGGGCTGTGAGTGCATAAAGAGAAAGCATGATTTTCTTAATATTGTTGCTTTTCTAAAGCTGTGTAGAAGTCTCCTGAGTATGGTGTCRTGGTGTGCAAGGTCTAGGAACCTTCCATGCCTCATACTTTGCTGCTTGGGAGAGGACAACAGCMAGCTGAAAAGCTGGCAGTCTGTCTGTGAAAAGCAGCATCTCGTGCCAAGATTTTGGAGGATGCAAAGACTCGAGCATCGCTAAGATGATGCTTCCTGGTAAGGGGACARGAATACAGCTGCAGTTATAGGTGTTAGGAACAGTCCCGCCTAGTTTACACATTTAAAGATAACTCCATTGAGAGCATTGCACGACCTTCAAAACCACAATGAGAATATTTTTTGGCATGACTGGCACAGGGAGTAAGAAGTTGAAATATTGCAATATTATGCTCATGTTATGCTCAAACACGCATTTGGAAGAGGTTGGTRTACATATACCCACAGAGGTGCTGCAAAAGCTCATCTTACTCTATTTGAAGAGGAAGGGAAGCAATATCTTTAAGTTGCTTCAGCATCCTGCCGAATGATTTGTTGTGGTTGAATGAAAGACTCTGATGCAAAAGTAGAATGGTGAGACCCGAGTGTAGGATGCTGCAAATATTACASTAATGATTTTGTAGGAGGAAGCTATGCCAATTAGATATAACCATCCCRTGGTGAGAAGAGCAGTCTATATATCTCCCTGTGCCGGAACTAAAGCTGACGGATGCCAGCTTGATTTCACTGCTGTGAAAGGTACTTTAATGATCTRTACCAATTTAGGATGTAACTGCATTCTAACACAGCAGAATTCATGGATTATTTAGGCTTGGTAAAAGTCTTGAAAAATATATATGCAAAAATACGGCTTTTTGGTAAATTGTAATTACCCAGCAGTTTGTAACCAAAGCATGATAAATCTTGCTGCCCTTCCTTCCGATTGGCAACCATTTATTTATGTAGTTTTGTGATAACAGTGTTCTGGAGAGAAGATCTTGAAAAAGATAAGTGAGACCAGCAACACAATTAGACCAGCCTACAGTGCCCTTTAGAGATATTAAAGGTTGCTATCTTGATTGGAATGAGAACTTTCTCTTATTCAAGCTAACAGAAAACCAGAGGCATTAGTATAGCTAAAGAAATGTGTGTTCATCTGCATTATAAAGCAGTGGAGAAAACTAAGCCTGCACAGTTATCCTTTTCCACAGGTTATTATTTTACTGACCCAAATGAAAATGCCATCAAACGATATAGGAGGAAATAATGTGAGATAATGAGGCACAGTATTCATCTGAGGTCACTGTTGCATGGAATAACTAACACCTCTCTGGTGTCATCTTGCTGGATCTGTCTGGCAAATTATAAGCGGAGAGATATCTACTGTACAGGGCTAGCTGTTAAAACTCACTTTGATAAAGCTAAATACAGGGAAGGCTCCCAGAGTTCCTCAACACTGCTAGATATAAACACATTCACTGCATTGTTAATCGTACTAATTTAATACGAAGCATGAAAGTCTCCATGAGATTTATGCAAAAGAACAGCTGAAATGTGTGATAAATGTTGGTAGTGGAAAGAGCAGCTTCAGTCTATTGACTTAGGTTAATCTAGTCAAGGTACCAGAGAAATATTTATCCTTTGCTGTGATACAGCTCGGAATACTATCTAATGTGTAGGATTGCTTTTAAGGTAATATGCAGGAGGCTGAGCAGAAACAGGAATTAGCTGCTGACTTTTAGCCTGGACTTGTAATTTATGGTTTTAATTTTGCTGCTACTTGCTCCCATTATTATTAATTTATGTAGTAGTGATAACAATAATAACAGCAGTAACAGCTGTAATATTTTATACAGTCCTTCACCTGCTAGTGCTCTAAAGACTGAGCTGATTTTAATAGCTGAAGATGRGGATCAATTCTGAACCACTGAAATGCAACTGCATGTGAGATGAAATATCACATTTGTTTGCAAACGGTGGCCCAGTAGGATAAGGAAATTGCACTTGGTTCATTGCTAGAAAGACGGACAGACAACTGCAAGTTGGCTAAAACACTTGGCCTAGATATATATAAATGAACTGGAAACATTTTAGTAGGCAGAGGAAGCATTTCCTAGTCCTGAGGCTGTGGCATAACTAAGATATTTTCCATTTGGTAAATCCTCTCTTTTTCTTTCTTTTTTTTTTTCTTTTTTTATCCAAAAGAGATGATCGTGTCCATTAGGGATGGTCTGTGACATAAATGATACCTCAAACCTTGCCATGGAGGTTTAGAGGACTCTCGGAACAGATTGCCATCAACCGAAACCATCCTGTCTCTGTTTTATTTACTAAGATAGGTTACGAGGGCCTTTTAAAGAGAAAGTGACTCTGTTTCAACCATTCTGGTGATTATAGTACTTTGCTGTTTTTTATGGCTAACTCCTGTTTGCAAAATATTTTACCATCAAAATTCAAATGATCCTCTGTTCTGTATCCAAATTGCTACTTGGAGTGATTTGATAAGAAGAGACAGCTCAGCTACCACCAATTACAGACACTAATTTTGAAGAATAAATAAATTCAAAGGCCCTATGCTGCAATCGTCTAAGGATTAGGTGTTCTCATTGGCATTTTGCTTTAGTAGGGTGCCTCTGCTCTGTTCCTAAAGTAGTAAAATTTACAAGACTTTGGAAGGAGAAGGGATGTTTGAGGGCTCAGTGGAGACCAGGAGAAGGCACCCCGCTTAATTTTGTACCTGTCTTCAAATATTTTGTCACTGGAGTTACTGGAGATTCCACTTTTTCAGACTGAGATCTCTCTGCAATCGATAAAACTATTTGGTCAGGAAGTATATTTAGCCCCTTATTTTAATCTTGTTCTAGTATCAAAATAAGATAACTGATTCAAACGATTTGAAAATCAGGCTRCCTGAGCAGCAGAAAATTCTAACTTTTTGCTGTTTGTTGTTTACCAGAATGGGGAGACACTCAAATTTGTAGAGCAGAATAGGGGAAAATAAAGCAGAATAGAGAGAGAAGGGGAAAAAAAAGGCACAGAATTAATTTTTTTTGCAATATTTTTGCAATATTTTATTTCAGTTTTTGATCTAAACGGAAACATTCCATGTTAAAAATACTCAAGAAACTTCATGTTTTTAGTGACATCAGCACTGAACTATCTTTTTTTCTGAACTGATAGGGACCTAAGCAAATACTGTGTGAATTTTCGTTGTCTTTAAAGATAAAGATTTTTCTTTGAAGAATATTTCGTCATTCTGAAATCTACATTTTCTATTGGAAAATCTGTGAGAAGATCTGATAAGAAGGATGCCTAAGGATAAAAAGCAATGTCCTTAATATAAATGTGTTTTTTGTTGGGCAATCATCTATTTAGGGCTAATGATATTATTTAACAGCATTTGTTCTTGTGTTTAGAAAGCAACTAACCAGAGAGAAGGGTACATATTCAGCGTAATGGGGCAGATCAGAGGGAAATAACCTGCCCACTTGAGCAAATTATTCAAGTAAGTGATGAGATAGTCTGGTGCGTGCAACATTCATTACTGTATGGTCTCGCCCCACGACTGCTCTGCAGTCTGGGCTATGTGCGGAAGTAGATACCGTGTTTGATATAACATACTGCAGTCATTCATTTTAATTCTTAATGTACAAGGAAACTAAATGGCCTCTTTGTAGACTACTAATGTGGATTTTTGGTTTTTTTGGCTTTTTTTGCCTTTCTATTTGAGTTTGGAGAAATAGAGAAGAATAAAGAAGAGGGCACTAGGACCTTCCTCAGGTGGGGTCCTACCATGAGCCCCACGCTATCAAGAGATGCTTTTAACCCAGCTCCCAAATAAAATGAAAGTTTTAGTAGCCTCCAGTCTGGACACAGGGAGATTGAGCTGACAGCAAAACCATTTTCATGACAAGATATTAGCACTGTCATATTTTGGGCTTTTTCTATTACGTAAATCACAGCAACATTCTTCAATGTCAACATACACAGTAGATACAAAAGGTGAAATCTAGAAAAAAACATTGAAACAATGAATTTGTATTTTTTTTTCATCTTCACATTTTTTTCAGGAAAGATATCTGTATGTATGCTCTTAAATTTGAAGGTTTGGTCAGGGTGAAGTGGGGAGTTTCCAGTCCTGTTAAATCTGACAGTTGCCTTTGGTTTGCAGCAGTAGCTAAACAGATCTTGATCAAAAGTCCTATTAGCTTCTGCAAGCCTGTCCATACTCAGGGTGTTGCTAGTGGGCGCTAATGCAATGCAGCCGTTGCATGGAAATACTGCAGGATCTCATAAAATCAGACTGCCAAGATTCCTCACAATGTGTTCATGTCTGTGCTGTGCCCTCCTTGTCATGGTGCTGTTCAWTCTGTTTCTACACATACAATAGAGGTAAGAGAACCTTACCATAGTTTTATTTCAGTCACTGACTTCCCCAGTTCTGGAATCTGATATTTAATACCCACACTCTGCTTAGATCCACTGAATTATATCCTAGTAATATAAACTGCAGCAGAACTGAAATTCTGTTGCTTGACAGCTCTCCCTGRCTCATAGCTTACTTGAAACTAAAAATCTGAAAAGCTGGGCCAAGTTTTCTCCGTGCTAATTTAGATTTGTGTTGTTGTGGGAAATTGATGTTTACCTCAGATGTGCACCCAAATATTTGAGGAGATCCTGGGAGATGCGTATTCTGTGTCCCAGTGCTAGCAACTTCTAATCCATGATCTTTCTCATCTTGGTAAGAGAGTTTAAAAGGGAGAATGRCATTCTGCTTGTTGCAATTTTGGGGATTTATGACACTTTGCTGCTTTTGGTTCCTTTACTAGGTTGTTGGGTAGCTTGAATTGAGCTCCTGTCCTCATTTCTTTAGGCTCTAGAGGATGCATACTGCAATGCCATGGCTGAGGTTTGGAGGTGGATGGTATTTCTGCACTTGTATTTCCTTCAGTGAAGGTTGAAATGTTGTAAATTGCAAACATCTGTGCTTTGTGCCTCCTGTGCATTCATAATCTGCTTTTTCTTTTTTTTTTCCCTCCCCTCTCGGCTCAGTCCATCAGCGTGACTTTGGCAGAAATGAGAGCATTGAATACATGCTAAAATATCCCCCCTAGAAGGTAGTTAACCTCAGGTCTACCTGCTCATCGCTCAGGGCTGGTTGTGTCTATGCTGCTCTTTGCATACACACTTTGAACTCATCCCATTACCTGCCTAATAAAGTGGGAGAGTGAAATGTGTTCAGCAGAGTCATTATGGGAATGAGCTTCTGCAGCTCGGTAAATAAGTTGCCATTTGCTGTCCAGAGTGTGTGTGCAGGGGGAGACGGAGGTGAACTCCTGAATGAGATACTACCTTTTGGATTGATTAGACTTTGATGAACAGATACTTTCCTTGCATCAAATTTCCACTTGTCTCTTTAAACCTGTCTAAATCCTATGGTGGTGATCCAGCCAAAAGGCAGTATAGGGTTTAACAGGCAGATCTTTGGCAGGTATGATCTGGTGTGGATCTGAATTAACATATACCAGGGGAAAAAATGCATCTTTGCAGGGTTGCTAACTACTGTTATATTTGACTTCAGTTGTTTGACATGTTCCTAAATTTCACTTAGACAGCTTTTGGGATCCTTCTGAATAGAAGGGGTATGCAAACAGATCACGCCTTTAATTGCCATTTTAGACTTTTTTGTTGGTTTTTGTTTTCCTGGGGGACTTACCCAAATCCCAGATATTGCCAGTAGTTTAGGGATTTGAATACCTTTTGAAAAATTTAAAATTTATTTCATATTTTTTGTTGTTAATGCAATACTAAACTGGAATTCTATATTTTCCCTAGTTTCTTATAATCCCAGAAAGAGGTGGATTGAATGTTGTGAAAAGTGTGGTATGGGCTTGCCTTGTTTTTACTCTTCCCAAAGAGTAAAACTTGCAAACTTGCGGCCATTGTTAAAGATGCTGCACTGGGCTAGTTGGACCTTCATGCTGAGTATGTACAGCTGTCCTTATATCTCTTCCTTGGGAAAGTGGAAGATGCTTTTGCTGAGGTCTCCTGAGTTTGAACCCATCCTGTGTGATGTGGAAAAACTCCTAAAATGTTGCTGTGGTGCCAYAGCCTGTGTCACAGCTGTGCGTCACCCAGCCAAACACGATGATTTAGACCCGCATGTGGCAAACTGGTCATCTTACAGGCAGTAACTACAGCTAAAAAGCTACRTTTTTGCTTTTGCAAATCTGATGACAGTGTTTGGCTGTTATACAGCTTTTTAATTTATAAACCTAATATAATGCCAGAAACAGAATATCCCTTGTAAATCATCAGTCTGCTCTGTTTACAGAACTCCTAAAAGCAAAACAAAAACCCCAGGCTTTTCAGTATTATGCCTCCCACCAGAGCAACTGTGCTGTGTGGGAAATTGCACGCGGTGCTTTGTTTTCTTTGCTAGTCTGTCATTTTGTTCCTGTGAATTAATCCCCATCCACAAGAAGTTATAATAGAGGCCATTTCTCAAGAGGAAGCATTTCTGCCATTCCCACTGATAAGTTTACTGTTAATCAATATTTGAACCTCCAGAGCTAAGAAATTTGGTACTGCATCCTTGTTTGATGTTCTTTAATGGACGGATTATTTCTGTGTCAGCTGTGGATCAAAGTTTTCAAGTGACCATCTGTGGCAATTGGTGTTATTCAATCAACGGTCTACAGCCCACGGGTGGTCCATAAAACATCAGAAGGTGATCTGTGCAGCAGTGGGAATTGAAAGCAAAAATCAAAGCAATCCTACAGGCGTACACAGTGCTMCCATGCAGTTAGCAAGCAATGATGTGCCTGCTTGCGGGCAAAGTCATCTCATAGGCACCGGTCTACAGGTAGGGCATGGGCTGTGGATTTTATTCCTAAAAGTTTCAGTTTCAGTAAAGGAAGTTTTGGATTTATGCGGTTTATTTTTGCCAACGTGATTGTTTTGATATGGGAAGGACATTTATGTAGTTTTATGTTGCGTTGGGGGTGGGATGATTTGGAGCCTCAGTTCTGATAGTTCCGGCTCTTCCCTGAGGTGACATGATGGAAATGCTGTAGCAGGGCTGCTGCAGGGTGGCACCTGGATCTGCTCAAAAGCAGTAGGGGTGCAGTCGTCGTTGTTTTAGCTGGCAAAAGTAGAAAAATCTGTGATTTCGCTGGTAGTCCCTGGAGGGTGCTGTCCATGCCGTGTGCTTGGAGGCAGAGGGATGTCTCCAGGAGACCGGACAGCGGTGACTCCCCTATGTGCTGCGCTGGGGTGTGGGGTTTGCACAAGCCTGGCATAAATGTCTTTGCATGTTTGCCCTGTGAAGACATTGCCCTGTGAGAAAGGTGTCAAGACTGCCTGTAGCAGCAGTTAGGGATCCTCTTGAGCTGTCTCTGCAGTTTCACAGAGCCCACAAGGGCATGTGGACGGCTGTGTGTGCTGTTCTCCCACCTGCTTCCCAGCAGAAGCCCATGGGCTGTCCAGAACACGGCTGCATTCACACTCGTGTGGTTCCCATCACTTGGTAATTGCAAAGAGATCATTTCTTTAGGTGTTGTGCCTTCCACATACTCTTTTTTTTTCAGCATGTTTCCTTTGCTTGCATAAAATGACTATTCTGTAACCTGCAATGCAATATGCAGTATGGGCAGCCCTGTATATTAAAGGATAATAGGGAAAAAAACCCATGGAACCTGAACCATCCCTTCATATCATTATACTATGGTATATATTTTCTTTTGTCTCTTAATTTTCACCTTTTATTTGTATTCTAGTCATTGTATTTTCAGGCCTTCTTTGCAATTGTCAACTTCTTGTTTGTCCCTTTTTCCCCCTCCTTCCGTGCTTTTTTTTTCCCACCTTAGGAAAGCCAATATCTTTGGGTGTAATTACAGGACTCTAGAAGATGGGCCTTGAATCCAAGGAAACAAAATTCCCCTTCACTCTCCTTTTTATGCAGGAGTCTCTTAATAAAAATGWGAGGGATGCCACAGCTCTGATTGAGACCTGCTCTCTGCCAGCAGCTTCATTACTGAGCAGCAGTTCATTTCATTTAGGGGGAGGGAATTACTCTGAAGTTCTCTCGGCTGGAATTTGAATTCAAATCCCAACTGTAAAGCACAATGAGTGAGCCTAGGATCTTGAAGTACTCCTTGTGGCGCTCCTCAGAACATATCCCATGGGCAAGGCTGTTGAGCTGCTGTCTTTGGTTGTGTTTGAATTAAGATGAGCAAGTACAGAAGCCTTTAATTACATAATATAACTGAATTTGAGAAAGGCAAGTCAACYATTAGAAAATCCTTGTAGAAGAAAATATCTCCTGTATAAAAAGTCCAGAAGAAAAGAGATAGAGGAGAAGAATAAGTTCGGGAACAATTTGGTTCCTGTGGTCTGTGGGTATCAGCAGTTWAAAATGTTTTTTTTCCACTATTGTGAACTGTGCGCAATGTTTTAAGAATCTGGGTAAGTGCTGTCTTTTATGCTCATAACCACTGAGCAAATAAAGCTTATTGAGTATGAAGGAATTTTTCTATTTTGATGTTTTTAAGGTGGAATGGATACAATTTGGTAACGTTTTTAAGTTTTGTCCTGAAAAATATGTTCCKGGTCTAATCAATGACATTGATTATAGATGTTTAAGGATACATTATTGAATATGATTCTATTGCAACAATAGCACAGTGAGTTAGCAAAATGAGAACACGCTGAACTTGAAGCTCTACAGAGTTTATCATTTTGAAAAAAGTTTACCAGCATTTGAGTAAAATTTCAAACAGATGTTAATTAGTCCTTTTTTTTTTTTTAGAGGAATAGACTTCCCAATCTTTTTACCTTAAGTCTTCTGCAATGAGAAATGAATTTCAAATCTACCTTGTTAGTCTTTGCTTGCAGTTGCATTCTGTAGTTGAATGGTGCCAGCAGCATTTGAACTGCAGAAATGTATAAATCACTTCTTGATACCATTTTATATTTGGAATGAGAAAGACTGCTTTTACAAATATGGCCTTTCCATAAGATTTTTTTTTTTTGTCAGTTCTATCTTTAGTTTTCGTTTTTACAAAACTGCTAGCTTCAAATTTAAATCCCTGCTGAGTTACTCAAATGTTTTGAAGATGACAGGAAGGCTATGATATTTCTAGCCTAATTTTACAGACTCAGGATATAAAGATGAATTGAAAAAGCTTCAGGTAGCATCACAGACCTTGGATGTGTCTTTGTTAGGCTTCATCTTTGRAATCCCGCAGTCATTCTTCATTCGTTAGAGAACTTCCTTTTGTTGAGTGGTAATTCAGACTTGGGCCATTAATTTTGTCTTGCAGTTGCAGGCCATTAATCAAATAGGAAAAAAAAAATATACTGTTATTGTTTGCAAATCTTGGTTGCATGCACCATCAAAATGCTGGTTCTTCTATGTACTGGTTCAAGTTTTCATCTTGTCCTCTCTGGCAGAGCTTCCTGCRGTGTGTGTATGTGTGTACACATATATATTTATATACACACTTTCCACTTTGTATTCCCAAGGTGTGGCTCAGCCTTTAGTAATGTGAGTGCAGCAACGCCCTGACAAGCCTCAGCCCTCACCCTTCTGGATGCTAAGGACCAACCAGTATAAGTAACTTTAAATAATGTACGAGGGGAAGAATCAGACAGAAGTGTGATCGGTGATGCCCATCGGCCCTTTCCCAGCGTCTCACACGTCCTCTCTGCCCTCGCAGGTGTTCTCGGGGAACAGCAACGCCGACGGCGTGGTGCACCACAAGCTGCACTCGGTGAAAGCTCGCTTCGTGCGCTTCGTCCCGCTCACGTGGAGCCTCGGCGGGCGCGTGGGACTGCGAGTCGAGGTCTTCGGCTGCTCCTACAGTAAGTGGCAAAGTCTTCACCTGCATTTGGACAAAAAAGAGCTTTGGTTGGTGCCGTTRGTAACAGCGGGAGGCATCCAGTGCAGTATGACTTAAAATAGAAACATGGAATATATAGCTGTATTTACTTTTCACTTGCTGTGTTTGTGTCTCTGCACTGGGATGTGCTGGCCTGGCTAGCTTGGCTGGTGATGTCTTGGGGCAGGAGGACACTTGCAGTGAGACCTCCTCCCATCTTCCTCCCTGCGCAACCCAGGGCAAGAGCTAGAGCTATCTGGGACTATTGCTTAGTACTCCTAGGAATTGTATGTAATTTGGTGTAGTTTAGTAATTAATAGTTTATTTTTGATGTTAACTMGTTGCTAAATGAAGTGCCGCAGATTGTGTGGCCAGTGTTTCTATCCTGGTGAATGGCTGTAAAGCTCTGGAGAGCAGAGAACCCTGCTGCTGCACCTCTGCTGCTTTAATTGTTCTTGCCTAGGGTGTTTTTGTTAGCTCTCTCCTTCCTAACACATGGTGAAGTGTCTTTGAGGTGGTGTCTGCAGCTCTTGGTCACACGGGCCTTGGAGCAGTCTATAAACACCATGACCTCAGGGCAATTTGCCCATGCGTTGTCTTACCATATCACTGCGGATGCATGACTATAGAAGCAAACGGATGTAAAGAAAAAGGAGTGTTGCTTCCATGCACAAAATGAAAGGAAGCCTTCAAGTGAGGAAACACTGGTACTTTTTCTGAAATGTTTGTGGCTTTATTTCYGAAGTGTTCCAAGTTGGCTTTGTGGTGCTCAGAGACTTTACTGGGGAGAGTTCATRGGATTAACAGTCTTTGCCCAGTAAATTCAATCTGCTGCGGCGTGGGTCACCAGCACGTGTCACTACTGTAATTCAATTCACATTCAGATCCAGGTTCTCTGCTTCTCCCAGGTGTGGAAGAGGGAAAGGGGTCCTGTATAGGAGACTTCTTGCTATATCTGAGCGTAGAGTTCCCTAAAATTCTTGATTCACACAATCATATTAAACAGAGAAAGCTTCAGGACAGTAAGTTGCCTCATCACCACAGTCAGGTTAGAGGATTGGTTCACATGTTCACAAGAAGATCCTTTCTGTAGGCTCCATGCAGGCGCTGTAGACTACAATTCATTTGAATGTAGACCTGCAAGAAACTTCCAGCCTTATCTGATCTGGTATCGCTTGGACAAGAGACCTTTTTCAGTCCTAGCAATGGGCCTGTATGTTTTGACAAGTAAATCAAAACCAACTGTAACTGATGCCATCCAAAGCAACTATCTCATCTATTTTCAAGGATTTTTTTCTCTATTAAAATAACTGAACCTCTGCTATGGAAAGATAGAAAGAAACATACTGTCCAAGYAGACCATTAGCAATTAAGCTGGAATTGAAAGCTGAAACTCTTGTAGCTGTTATTCCTTGTGAATTACTCTGTGGGAATTACCKCCTTGTCAAATTGTGGTTGTATCTTCTATGACGTAGCAAAGACATGAAATCATTTATTGGCTGAATTTCTATGTACTCAGATCATCTAACTCTTCMTCTTTGTCCTGCACCCTGCAATTACAGGAATTAAAAATGGCRGTGCAGACTTAAGTTATGAGATTGAAGCAAGCCAGAAAAGCAATAGTGATTCATAAAAGTTTTACAAAGTGTTGAAATATTCATTCAGTTTATATAAATGTGTCATTCAAGTTTGTATCTGGCAAATTGCATATGCCAAGCCAATACTGTCTACAGGTTTTSCTTATACAGTTTCATAGTCCAGGCTATTCCATGCACTCAAGCATTTAACAGAGTCATATGAACATTTTTTATTTTTTCTCTGTATTGTTATATAGCAAGTGTACCTACAGCTCGTCCTGAGCTGGGGTAAATCTGCATAACTGCATTCAGTAATGTTTGACACCAAAGGAGCTCACTGACCATGTTCAATTCTGGCACAAGATATATATTAGCAATTTGAAGAATTAAATGACATAAAAATGACTAGGAGCATCAAGCTGTGGACAAAACAGGAATGAAATGGTGCTTAAGGACTAATATGCCAAATTCTTTTTATGCTGTTGGAATGACTTAAAGGGCTCAATAGGTAAACAAGTCCAGAGCATTTGCTGTCAAGTCCACTGAAGTTAAAAGGATTTGCACAGTCATTTTAACTTTGGAGTCAGTCCTTAAACAAAAAGAGAATATGATAATGAGTGACGCAGATGAGCTAGATCCTGCCTGATCCAGACTGCATGTGTGACTGCCAGTTTGGTTTTGCCTCCTACCCTCCTGGTGGTAGCAGGTTAAAATTCAAGAGATGCCCAACTTCTGGCTGCTCGTTTGGCCTTTTGGGCAAATGCTGCCCCGCTTGAAATGGGACATCTGATCTGTTGCTGGGCTGCTGCAGTGTGAAATGAAAACAGAGTTGTTTGGACATCCTCAGCAGAAAACTGAGGAAGTAAAGGTTTAATTTATAGGCAGTCTGGGTGATTGTTTTGTTTGAATGGTGATGTTCACTGGGTGGTGAAGCTTGGGGACAGTGACAGCACATTTAATGTGCTGCTGCACATCTGTTAAGGTCTTGGGACTAGTGCCAAATTGGGCACCATGCAGCTGAGCACCTTGCTGCTACACTAGAGCTSGTGAGATATGATGCGTTCCCTCAAATGGCCTTTGCTCACAGCTGCTCCTTTTTAACTTTGCATATGAGCAGTTTGTGGCTTCCCTGTTCCTTGAGTAGTTTAGCAAAGGCAGAATAAGGTAAACATGATGCTTTTGTGCCAGTGCAAGGCTCTGATTCCCAATTTTTGGAATACAGGTGTCTTGCCCAGAGCACATTGCTGAAGAGCCTTGATGTGGTAATTTGCACAAATGCAGTTTTTATTGGCAGCTGTTTAGTTAGGAGGCACATGGGAGGCTCAGATCTTGTAGGTCACCAAGCTCTTTGCCAGGACACTATGACAAAAATAAGATATAGATATAGATATAGATATAGATATAGATATAGATATAGATATAGATGTGTGTGTGTGTGTGTTCAAGAATCATATGAGTGATGTACAGTGGTGCCCAGGTGGTTAGTGCAATTTGTGACTGCACCGTGCTGCTGAACAGCACTTACAGTCTTTTGTTACTGCTAGTAAGTAATTTGCTGTTATAAATTTATCCAAAACACACCTCTGACACACAAGAATGCTGCATTATTAAAACTATATCTCCAATTCATGATATTTCTCTCACTTTCTTTTTTTCTTTTCTTTTTTTTTTTTTTTCAATCCTCTAACTGGTAGAAAGTTGATAGTGTTTCTTTGGAACATCAAACCCATGTTTTTTAGCAGCAAAACTTCTTCAGACACATGAATGTGCTTGATCCTATTGCAGGTCAAAGTTACTGTCTGACAAAACATGCTAAACTTGTGAAATCAGATGGAATTCGCAGATGATGCATTCTAATTTATGGTTTTTTACCTTATGAAGAAAGTATGCATTTAAGAAAAAAAAAATGTATTTGAAATTTCAACAAAGATATCATTTCAGTTCTTCAGTTCTTCAAGGAGGTACAAAATAGGAATGATAATATATAAATCTGAAGGAAAAAATACATATGATGATGCTTCCAGTTCAGGAAAGGCTATGTGATGAGTTGAATGAAAACCTCTATGTAGAGGTATGTGTAATGCTCACTGTTTTTTCTCAGTGAAGTCACCAGAAGCAGTACAACCATAACAGAAAAATAGAATTTTAAGGGATATGTGTTCAGGCAAATGGCAAACCAATTGTTTTGGATGCTGGTTGATAACGGKTATATTTTTATAGCAGGGAAAAGTCCTGCTAGCTTAGCATAGGAAAAAATCTGCTGACACAATTGCATTTACAGTTTAAGATTTATGGCTGCGTTGAAAATGCTGATCATATTATGTAACTGGGTAATGACCTAAAAATGCATCAGCAGGATCAGGTGTAGCTCATTTAACATGCTGGGAAGCCACGGGGGGAGCGATGATAGGGTATATGATAGGGTATGTTCTTCTCTTGAGAGTAGAGGTCTTCATTTTTGTCGTTGAAGACTTTAATTTCTCATTTTTGGCTCTTATTGCCCAAGGGAATATGATCAGATACTGTGTTTTTTTGATGACTGTACACAAGGCTGTTCTGCTGGATTTCTCTTTCTTKTCACTCAAAAAAGCCAGCAAACAAAAAATACAAGTTTCCTGGAGAAACTGTATTACACTGATGCTGGATCTTGCAGTGTTTTTAGTGATTTCTTTATAGTGTCTTTCAATTGTTTTTACTGAGAAACCAGTGATATGGTGTCATGCAAATTGCCACTAATCACTTTTGGGTATTTCTGATAACATTATATCTGTATATGTATGTATGTATTTATGTAATTTCCCATTTCATTCCAGCCAGTGTTTTTGTAACTGATAGGGCTATGCTAGAGCAGCAGAATTTTGCAGGGTTTCCTTTGCATTGCTTTCTTTGCGTTCTCTGTACGTGTCAGTGTGTGTTATACCATGGGTTAGTGGAGAGCTGAAAACCAGGAATGAAGTATGAACTCAATGGGTTTGAAGCTTAGGATCATCTAGGGTAAGGTTCTAACCTATGTGGGCTGCTTTCGACAAGGCAGAATTAGCACTTTGGTGCTGTCTTTATTCTGAGGAGCTGGAAAATCAACTTTAATTGCCAAAGGCATAGGAGAATAAAGACTGCATTAAATTTTTTACAGGCTATCTCTTAATTCTTGCCCATTTTGAAATGAAGCTATTTGTACGGTATCCATGCAATTTAATTTAAGCAAATTGAAGTGTTTAATAGCTAGGTGAAATTCTTAGGACTAAGGTATGAATTAAATTCCTTTTATAGAAACTGGCAGTCAAGTCCATAGAGAGAAAGCAGCAATTCTGAGGGAGGTGGTTGTGAGCACCTAAATCAGAAGTTAAAAACAGTTWAAGCAGATGGTGTGAATACTTTTCCCATGATGTTTCCTAAAGTAGCAACTGTTCCCTATATAAATCTAAACAGCATTTTATAATTCCGACATCACAGATGAGAAATTAGTCCTCATGTATTCCAGAATGAATGGTTCTCCAAAGATGAGTTTCTAATTCGTTTTTTACAGAAAATAATTTATTCTTATTTGAAATGGAATCCATTTTGAAGTGTCAGTTTCCCATCAGATGTAATTTTGAGCTACCCTTGTGCTGTAAATTTATAAGTCTTCCACCAAACTTCTGCTCTGGTTATTCTGAGATCTAGAAGTTGTCAGAGTTTCCACAGTGAAATAMCATTAACAGTTCTTTTATTTTCTGAGCTTGTAATATTTTTTTATTGCAAACCTTTCTAAAACCTGTTATTTCTGTGGGTTTTTTTCTTTTTTGTTTTGTTTGTTGATTTTTTTTTTTTTTAAGAGGAACAAATGGAAGTACTGTTAAAACCAAGAAGGGTGGAAGATCTCTCAAGGGAACTTAAGTGACTAAAGTCTCTAGCTTTAATCATAATGCAGTTGCTGACCTGGAGATCATGGTTGTTTTGCATATGGTAYTTTTAGTTATTTTTCAAAAGCAAATGAAAATCTGATTGGTTTGGATTATCATTAAAAATGGGATGTGCAAACAAAAATTGTCTTTGTTCTTTCTTTGTAACTCTGGAGGTATCATTTCGTTTTGTGTATTTATCCCAGTAATTATACAGCTTAATAAACCATTGTTTGGATTATTCTTCTTGTTATGGTGCTCTTTGTTTTTAATAAATTTTTCATAACAGGAAATACTAAATGATAGATTTATCATTTATGAGCAGATATTTTCTCTGTGATTTATGCCAAATTGCATTTGGATAGAAATTTGATTTAAATAAATGTATGCCAGTTGCGTGTTTAGCACAATGTATTAGTTAACTATAATTAACACTACTTGAAATATGCTAGTTACATATGAAGAAAAAGAAAGTTTATTAAAAATATATTTTGCATAAAATACTGCTTTATTAAGCAACACAACTCTGCTGTTACCAAAAAGAAGTATTAATTGCAATTAGAGAGTAGATAGCATGTTTCCCATCATAGTGATGGGGTTTCAGAAGTTGCCCAAAGGGGAAAATGTGTTTCTAATAGGATTTTCCCAGGTGTATAATCAGGTTAGATGCCTAGTTCGCATAAAATCCTGTCACAAGCTTTTTAGCTGATATTTGATGGTCCCCCTGCCAGCTTAGTCAATTTGAATATGGAAACATGGCTGATGAAAAGCTCTCACAAGCATGCAGCTAGCCCGAGGTGTTAGATGGTGCTAATTTGGATGCAGTGGTGGGTGCTGGCGTGTAGAAACAGTTCAACAGACACTTCTGAAGCTGCAAAGAGTGGAGGGAGAACTAAAGCCTTCAAAGCAGGGAATAATGTCTTGGGTGTATTTAGGACACAAACTGTGGCAAGGGATGCTCTGGAGGTCTAAGTATGATGGAAGATTCCTGGTATTTTTTAGGAAAAACAGTGAGAAGAAAAGTTTTRCTTGAGAAAAGAGAAAGAGGACAGAGGAGTTAATGGTTTTATCCTGGTGTTTTGTGTTCCTCAAAGAGAGGAAGGAGTGGAAATGGGTGAAATGTGATATGGCTCCAAGGCGGCTGAGATAYAGAGTGCATCTTGTGGAAGCACATTTCTGAGGCTGCCTGGCTCCARCTAAACTGTTGAAAGGATGTTAAGGTGTCACAGTCCTTCTGATGCTGCTCGTCCTCTTCATGTTCCCATCTTCTTTCTTCCAGAATCAGATATAGCAGACTTCGATGGCAGAAGTTCCCTTCTGTACAGGTTTAATCAGAAACTTATGAGCACATTCAAAGATGTGGTTTCATTGAAGTTCAAGAGCATGCAGGGAGATGGAGTCTTGTTCCATGGAGAAGGACAGCGTGGAGACTACATTACCTTGGAATTGCAGAAAGGGAAACTCTCCTTGCACATCAACCTGGGTAAGGGCAATTACAATTCAAATATTCCTTTAATAATTTACTTTTATGAAGGAGGGGAGGGAATTAAGACTCACATTTGTCACCACAGCTCTTAGTCCTAACAACAGTGATGGATAATGTAATCTGAGCTCTTCGTGTTTCCCAAAAAGGGTGATGTAACATATGGTATTAGCAGGGGTTGATCTCAGACTAGCAATTCCAGGACATTTTAGGAAATTTGTCTTGTGAAGATAAAGCAGGCAATGATGTAATATCTATTTCAGTGTGCTTTTTAATGAAAAGTTGGAGTTACAAACAAATATTAAACTAGTGGGAGCAAACAGGGCATTTAAACAGAATTTGTAAATAATTCCTTCTGCATTTTTCCCCTTTGTTTAATTGTGTTTGTTTTAAATGTCAGTAACAATTTTCCACAGCTCTGTGGGATTTTATTTTTACATAAGCTCATTAATTGTTTAGTTTCCAGCTAATCTTTTCTTATTTATTTATTTACCTAGTTAATCAAAGAGTAGGCATGATAATGCACCAATTTCTCATTTCCTATTTGGAATACACTTGGACTCAATAGCCATTACATCTTAAACCTTCCTGTGTGGCAATCTATTGACTCGTCCTTCCTTTTCAGAAGTTTATTTCTGGGATAAGAATATGATATTATTGTTACATGTATAATATTGCTTCTTTCAGGGAAGCTGCTTGGTGAATACATGGTCTGAGATATGAGACTGTGCTCCCAACAGTAGCACAGAGTTTACGGATTTGGGCCATTTTGAATCCTCTATTTGGCTGCATGTGTAATGGACCTGGCTTTTGGTGTGYGAGACTTGGTTTTGCATGTGTTTGCAGCTTGTCTGTTTTAGAATGAGCCTTTCCCATTCAACTGGGAAATAAACGTGCTCCCATTAAACAAGATATACTGAAGAGTTCAGATACGTGCCTAACTAGAAAACAGAAGAGTGCTTGAAATCGCTGGGGTTAGGGCCTAAATATTTCTGTGACTCTTACTCTAGACCGTTGGAGATGCTAACTGGGTTTAAGAAGCTTTTTGAGCTGAGCAAAACACTTATACTCATGTTGCTTCATTGCCCTGTTGTTTTCCCTGGAAATGGTCAGGTGCAATTTTCTTGTTAAAATACAAAAAGCRTGCGGTTGCAAGTGAAGTGTCAGGAGGGATCTGTTGCGTGACTGGAGAGCACGCTGTGGTGCAATCCAAAGGGAGCCCTTAAAGCTTTAGGGCTTCAAATGTGCAGCAGGATGAAGGACACAGGCAATGCGACAAGTCCCTGGGTGCTGAAGTATGTGGGTGCAGCACTGGGTTTCACAAGGACTTTCCTGGAGGTGGGGAGAGAGGAGGAATATATATATATATATATATATATATATATATATATATATATATATGTATATATCTTGACGTGTACATATGTGTGTGTGTATATATATGTATATATATGCATATGAAGTGAGAGGCCTGAAAAAAAACTAAGACAGATAAGGGAGGGCCTGGAGTTGACTCCGATGTCCTCTGCTCCTCTCTGCCCTTCCAGGGGATGCCAACTTGCATTTCAGCAACAGCCACACGTCTGTCACCCTGGGCAGCCTCCTGGACGATCAGCACTGGCACTCGGTCCTCATCGAGCGCTTCAACAAGCAGGTGAACTTCACGGTGGACAAGCACACCCAGCACTTCCGCACCAAGGGGGATTCAGACCACTTGGATATTGATTAYGAGGTGCGTGAGTCTTTGGAGGTTCTAATCTACGAGAGGACTGGGCAGGGGCTGTCCAGGCTCTCGCCTGGGTCGCTTCATATGATCCCATATGCCCACACAACCCAGCCTGGTGTGCACTCCCCAAAAGTAGCCAAGGAATAGCAGAGCACGGTTTATATCACTCCAGTGATAGTTCAATGCTTGTGGTCTGTGGTCAGTTTAAAACAAAATAAAAAACCTAACATAACTTAGAAACCATTATATCATCACATCTGTTTGCAGACCACTGCACTCACCTACATATTAGCTGTGCTCCTCTTTATTGAGAGACACTTGCTGAGTCTTGCTGACCTGCAAAGCCCAGGGTCGTGTCTACACAGCCGGGGCCATCACCTTCTTTGAAGGTGTTGAGCTCGTTTGCCTCATTGCTCAGGATCAAAAGTTCCTCCCTGTGCTTTGGAGTCGTTCCCCTAGAAAGGASCAATTCCCAGCACAGCTGAGGCAGGAGCAGAGGGCTCAGCAGCAGCAGCACGTGCGTTGGCTGCCTGCTCCCCGCTGCGCYGATGCTCCGATTCCACATCAGGAGTGAGCTCCTCCCTTCTTTGCACCCACACAGCAGCAAGCAGAAAGTGGTGCCTCYCCGCTGGCCCTGTTTAAACAGCTCCAGGGCATGTTGTGGAGATGATCTGCAGCGTGCCAACCTCAGTGACAGGCTCTTTATGCGACATGTTCTACCATTGCTCTGAAGTGACACTTGTCTTTCAGCAGTGTCAGGGCACTGTGATCTGCCAAAAGTTCATCTTGGCACACTTTGGGGATTAAAGGCCTTGCAGAGTATAGTGAAGCCGTTAGTTTGGTAATTAAAATTATTACCAGTCACAAAGGAAACTGTTTTCTCGGTGCTGCAGTACTATAATTGATATTGATTTTTCTTCTGATTTTAAAACCTAGTACAGAGGCCCTAAGCAGGAACTTAAAAGAAGAGGACATGAAAGGAGGAAAGTCTGTTCTTTTAAGAAAGAACTAATGATACTCACTGGGAAAAAAAACCCAACAGTGCTACCACATAAGCCCTGATGCCAATAACAAACCTGCAAATGATGTAAAGTGGAAATCTATTTTACTCTTTTATTTCTGTGAGATGATCAATTAATACAGCTGAGGCACAAGTTCATTAAGAACTTATTTTAAAAAAAAAATGCTTTCAAAGTTATCCAGGGAGGCTTTGTTTGCTTCTACACAGTGGCTTGTCAGGCAGAGTGGGAGGAAAAATAATCCCTCAATTTTCCATGATTTTCTTAACAAGCATTAGGAATAGTGACCAAGTATTAATGCTGTCCAGCTTCCAGCAGCCCTCAGTGTATCCCTGGTGTCCAGCAGCACCAGTGAACACAGCAGGACTGCAGGGCACTTCTGACACCTGCATCAGCCTTGTGGGTATTATATCTGTTACAGTACTCTTTGCTGTGATGGGAAAATGGGGAAAAAACGAAGTAAAAGCATAGCAGTAACACCAATAAAACTTTGCTGACAGCACTAGTGGAGGTAAATAGAAATGAGCTGTGTCATCTGGAAAATGAAAATAAGGTTATTGGAAGTTTTTTGTTTGTTTTTCTCAGGAGTCTAAAGCATTTGCACTCCAAGGATTTTSGAAAATATATTTGTTTAGGTGCTTCAAGTCCTCTATGAACATTCTGTCTCTCATTTAAGCATTCACACAGTACTAATGTGTAAGCACTGGAGTGCTTAGACAGCAGCACAGCAGTTTTGTTAAAAAGCAAAACCTGCTTCATTTTTTCCAATAAGCTGCTCAGTCTCAAATACAGTGCATGAATAATGTAATGCCTCAAAGTTGGTGAATTTTAAGGCAAAAATTTAAGGCACTGCAAGGTACCAACAAGGTGATTTGTGCAGGTGACACTACCATCGGCTGGTTGAAACCAGACCTGCTCGAGGCACCCTGGCTAGATGGTGGCAGCCTGCAGGTATCCAGCAGGTATCCAGCTCYGCGGACCATCAGCTGGAGACCACCTGAGGGGCTTGTGATGCTTTCAGTGCTCCTGGATGGGAGGGCTCTAGAAGCAGAAAGGCTTTAGGTATTTTTGTGTGTCTTGGCACATAAAAGCCATTTCCAAATGAACAAGCCATCTGCAGCATGCTGCGAAGAAMTGTAACACTGTTTATATGACCTGTAACTCCTGTGCTGACATCTTGGGCAGAGGTGATTCCAAATGTGATTCTGGTTTCAGCTAACAGCAGAGCTGGCTGCTTGGAGAAGTGGGGCTCTATGCTTTCCTTCTCCATCCTTTTGGAATGAAAACTAAACTCTTGTCTTTGTTCTTTCCAAAAGCTCAGCTTTGGAGGGATTCCAGTCCCAGGGAAACCAGGAACCTTTCAGAGGAAAAATTTCCATGGATGCATTGAGAACCTTTATTACAACGGAGTCAATATAATTGACCTGGCAAAAAGGCGCAAACCTCAGATCTATACAGTGGTAAGAGATACTCGTGTGTGCTTCCATTCTTTACTGCCCTGCTGCYGGTTACACTGAGTGAGTGGGGCTCAGATTTGGTAGGAACATAACTGGCTTGTTGGTATCACTGGTACTGAAGGCAGCCAGAGCTGCAGTAGTGACAGTCATTGAAAGATATGTGCATAAATTAATAGATGCCCTTGACTTTCTAGGTGTTTTGGAATCTGGAGAAAAATTTTAATTCATTTTCCAAGCTGGAAATGTATTATTTTGATGGTATCGTAGAGATCATGATTCTGATTGGYTTTGTGGTTTCTGATTAGCTCAAGTAGATTCTCATTTTCCAGCTTTCCTCTATCATTAATCAGGAGTATGTAGTAGCAATTTTTTTTYTGCTATCTGTGTAGGCATTGTAGCAAAGACTAAATATTTCTTTTACCCTCAGAAATGTTTCTTCTTTACCAACTCCTTATATTCAGAGTATTGACTGATCTGAGAATCACTGACTTGGTTCACGTGTGTCTAAATATGAGACAGGACAGATGAAGCAAAAGGAAATGCAATTTTATATCTTCTGCTAACATAAGACATGCAAGTAACTTTATGCCTAATAACATGGAAAAAAACCAAGTATTTTTGAATCTTACAGAACCAAAAGACAGAAAATTTTGTTTCATAGGAAAGGGAAATAGCACACTGCCATGTTAAAAATTTCCACCCTTCGTTTTGTTTGTGCCTCACTYCTACACTATCTGCTTTTTGGCTAATGCCTTATCTTTGGAGAACRTGGAGACAAAGCTGCTTCTGGGTTCTCTGGCACCTCCTAGTTTGAAGCAGARTGTATGAACAGACTGAAGGTAGAGCAAAGCAAGCCTGATGTCCCTTCCTCACCTTCCCTGCCTTGGGCTGAATACACAGGGAAATGGAAAATGAAAGGCTGTGCRTGAAAAGTCCTGTACTGTATTGCTAGCAGCCAAAATTGTGTGATTCCAGGATACTTCACCTATCCTGGGACTTGAGGGACTCTAATAACCTCAAGTTTGATTGCTTTGACTCAAGACTCTAAGGTACAAATCTTATRAATTGTGTTAAATTGTTCTTACCTTAGTTTACTTTCTAAGGGGAGGAAARAGCCCTTGCCTGCTTCTTAGGTCATTAAATAGTGGGTTGTTTTGCCAGCTGTGAAGGCCTTCATCAAGAGGAAAAGAAAAGCTTTGCAATATGTGTTTTCTTTGTCAGATGCCRTCTGGGTGCAAGGCAGCCCTGAGGAACAAAACCCAGTTATCACAGTATTTTGTGGAGCCGTTAATTGTGCTAGATCAGAGGTCTTCAAATCCTACTCTTTAGGTCAGTTTAGGGTGAAGGGGATGTGCCCTTCTCCTTCAGTCTTCCTCRCAGAGGTGATGGTTTTAAAGAAACACTTTTCAGACATGGCTGTTACCCAGGGTTCTGCAAGACTAGTGAGCTGTTACGTGCTGTAGTTGGAGTGCTGCTGTGAGCATGCAAAGTCCTAGGATAGGCTACCATACTCATACCCCATAGTCTTGGAGGAATGCCCTGCTGTAGAAACAACCACTGAATAGCCAACATCTTTCTATGTTAATTCTGCCAGCCCTGTTTATCTCTKCCATTTATCTGCTTGCAGATATTGCTGCCCTCACTGGTTGATCTCTCTTTTCCTTCTTTTCTGCTTGTCCTTGCTGCTTAGGAATTTACTTATTAAAATAATTTGTCGTTGCTAGATGTAGTCCTTTGCCCACCAAACTTCTTCTGCACTAAATACTTGTACTACAAGTTTACTGAGCTTTTCAAGCAACCTTCCATATTCCCAGGGAGATGCAAACTTAGCTGTTTCGTGCCTCTGTGGACTAGAATAAGAATGTGATGAAAGGGGCAGTGCAAAAGTAGAATTTGGTATCTTGGAAACTTGGAATTTCTTCTTTCAACAGGCTGTTSTGTAGTTGCCCTCTCTCCCTCAATTGAATGTCTCTAGAGATGATTTTGCATGGTGAATCTCCAAAAGACCTTTTCTTTTTTTTCCYCCCCCATAACAAAAGACATCTAAAGCCAAACTGGCCAATTCTGGTTTAGAAACTCCTTAGCACTCAGGGACGTGAGTTTTTACCTCCAAAATGGGACAGACATAAATATTCAACCTCTACTTCATTCTTTGTACTCTTCTAAATGTTGGCACAGTCAGTGAGCGAAACTTGTGAGTTTTTATACCCAGCAATCTCTTTTTTATTACTGTTGACATTCTTTACATATGCAGAATAATGATGCATCCTTTTCAAAGAGATAGATTTCAACTTCTGCACAAGTTCTTCCTTCAACCAAATAATGGTCCCAAATCAGCTACATCTGAAGTAAGAGAAAGAAACTGCAGGTCGTCAAATATAGAGTATTGTACTGTAGGGTACTCTTGGGTGGTGGATGTAATTATCATTCTGCCTGTTATTTTCTATAACTCATTTGCAGTTGTCAGACTTGCAATAAATCCCCTTGAGAAAACATCTCAAGATAATGAGGCTGCCTGTCTCTTTTGAACTGAAATTTGCCCTCAAATTTTCCTTTTTTGTATTGCCCGATATTTAACCCCTCTACATGGTATYCCTATCTATTTAGACAGGCTATCTATCTTCTCTCTGGGGTTTCTTTTGTCCCTGATGGCATGGTTTTTTCCCCCCACTTAAGTCCTTGAGTGTGGCAAAATGATAGAGGATCTTTTATTTGCTCTYCTAAGTGATTACTGGCTTTGACTGCCAGAGGTTTATGAAGTCAAATTTCTGAAATGACTATTATCGTGGTCCTAGGGCTGGACCCGTGGGGAACCGCTTTAAAATAATAATATAAAGGTCTGTTGTGCCATTAGCTGTGTCTAGGCTCTCAGTGCAATGGAAGCAGAGATTGCCCAGTACAAGGAATTGTGTGTGGTYTCCTGCTTTTCTAGATGAGTAGGAAGGGGTGCAAATAGATACTAGTAGGAACCAAGTTTAAATACATGGAAACTSTGTCTGACTGAGGGAGTAAAGTGGAAAACACAGGATCAGAGAGTACCAGCAGGAAATATCAGTTATTTCCATGCTATTCTTGCTTTTTTTTTTTTTTTTCCTAAACATCTAATTGTAGGCATTGGCAAGAATGAGATGGACCTTAGGGTATATACCTTGGCTGTTCTTACTTGAAGATGCAGGAGTGGCTTGAAGATCACCTTCACTGCAGTGCCTAGAACCGCACTATCCTGGGCAGAAGGTTGTAGGGAGCTCCTATTCTAATGTGATACAATGGGAAAGTARGTGATTTTGAAAATCTGTAATTTCCCTGTCTCTACTAAATCCACAAGGATATAGATATACCAGAGCATCCTGGCCACCAGGTTTCAGGTGCAAATGGTATCAAATTGTGTCTCTAGAAACTGCTGCTTCAATGTGAAGACCCGTGACCAGTGTTTAAATCTTTCCCTGCCTCAGTGATTTGTGTTGTGAGAATAAGAAGTTTCCTACCTGAGGAAKGGAAATGAAGAGATCTTGAAAAGATGCAGTGCTTGATCTTCTCAATGCTCTGCCATATGTCTTCACTGAAATGGAGGAAAACTCTACCCCCTTCTCCTTAGTTATCTCTGTCTAATAAGAAGTGGAGTTGTATTCTTAAACAGCCAAGCAAACAACATACTGATAAGAGAGAAGTGCAGGATATTTGTAAAGCAGAAGTTGTCAAGTCTCCAATATGCTTGAACTTCTGCATCATCTGCCATGTTGAATCTGGGAGTGACAATTCAGCACAGCAAGGGATGTGGTGACATGTAAATGCATCACTGTAGTGCCTCAGGGAAATAACCAATTGCCAGCATCAAAGAGCGAGGAAAGATACATAGTGACAGGMGAATGTAAACTAATAATTCATTCTCTTTATAGCAAATCCAAACATTTCGCCAAAATCCAAACAGCTATTTTATTAAGTTGATTTGAGATGCCTTCATCTTGAGAAGAATTTACTTGTCTACACACGTTTGCCACCAAAGTGATGTTATAAGTGCTGATATGTCTGTGAACATCAGGCTAGCAAATTGTTGAAGGCCTATGCTAGAGTTTGAAGAACCGTGAGTTAGATATCTAAAACTTTTTAGATAAGTTGAAGGGGGAGCTATTTTGTAGCCCTTGAGAGAGMGTCTGTGTGTGTGCTATAGGACTTTGGTAGTCCTGATGAGCACAAGTGAAGCACCTCTCTAAGAAAGAGAGAGATCATAAATTTTATTAGAATAATTGATATAACCCAGAAAAGCTAACAAATATTTGAGCAAGCAAGAACTCTTTGAGAGTTATCAAATATCAGCAAATTACAGGCTAGAAATGATTGTTCTCAGTTTAATTTATTACATTATCTGGATAGTCAAGTTGAGTGAATAGGGTGGTTAATACCTGCTGAGCAGAGGAGGATGTTTCAAGGAGAGAGGTGAAAAGGCTGTTAGTCCCTGTGGGAAGCAAGAGTGATGGCTAATTATTGTCATAGGAGTTAGCAGGAGATACAGAAAATGGGGGGAAATGTAATTTGCTATAAAGTCGAGGTTTAAAGGCCTTCTCTAAGGTATTATTCCAGTTCCTGAAACCCTGGGAACTGCTTGGTATTTGTTTGCCTGTCCAGACTAAGGGACCATAAGTGAAAGGGGCAARCTGACCCTGTCACAGTCAGGAGCTTGGAGGCTAGCCAATTCGTGCCGACAGTTTAGACTGGTCTTGTGCTATGATATATAGAGGACTGGAATTTAAAAGAGGAAAATTTAATAAAGAAAACTAATAAAAAAAAGCATATCAGAATTGCTTTCCATGCACTTTTCTGTTTTAAGGTAGATATAGTTCTGTTTTAATAATAAAAAGAATCTCCTTGCTGCTATGTTTTGTTCCAGGTAATAAAATCTAATAAGTTGTAGATCAGTTTACMCTGAACTGGAACAAAAATTGGATTCAGATTGTGCTAATTCACCAGTTTCTTCTAAGACATCCATCTTATTCATTCTTGGCAAGGTGAATTTGAAAGATTGACTTCATTCCTTCTCTTTGCTCAGAGGAGACAAAACATTAAGTGATCTATATTTTGTTTGTGTTTCTTCCTGCATGCTTTCTCTCTTTGCCTTATCTCTCTTCCTGAAAGACATGATTTATGATTTTCTGAAGTAGTTATATAGTTGCTCTCATCTTTTGCTGCAAACTCTTCAGTTTTGTTCCATATATGCAGTATATATATGCAATACCAATACCAGGCAGTATTACTGTACAGTTGCTATATGCATAAAGATGATAAAATTCTTTGKTGTTTTACTGGTCAGTGACTGAGCCAGCTCAGGAGTCTGAGATAAAGAATACCCAGAAGCGTTTAGCCAAGCATGTAATCCCAAAGTCTGTCACAGTGATAGTGCTTCAGTTTATTGAAAGCTTGTTGTTTAGTTAAGTACTGCTTTTTCTTGTAGGAACATGATCCTCATGTTAATAACTAAAGTCAACAAGACAAACGATTAGCTTTTTATTTTTTTATCATAAGGATATAYTATTTCCAATGAAACGTGGATCATGGAAGCTTTGAGATTTCCATTGTGAAATTGTGATCAGCAAAAGAGAAATCCACTTCACTATTACAATTTTGATGAAAGTCTGAGTCCTTTCCTTGGGACTGGCTAGACCCAAGTCCTTGGGAAGGGCTATGTAGTTAGTGACTGAATGGAGCAGTCATAATTCAACTAACACGCCTTTTGGCCCTCCTGAGTCCCATGCAAAGGTGCTTATAACCAGTGTGTCCGTATGCTGCAGCTGATATAACATTTTTGTTTTTCATTCCACCAAATTCCTCTATGCTTGAAAGCAAGTGACCCAGTGTTGAAGGATCATCTTGTCCTTTTCATTAAGTGTTAGACCTCACCTTTCTTCTCTACTCTTCACTTTTTTTTTCTGGAACATCCCTTGACATGTAGAAATAGTTTTCCAGGTTCTAACCTAGACGGATTTGTTGCCAGTTTGTCCATCTCATAGGGTGCTAGCATCTTAGTCCTTTTATCTGCCGTATGAAATATTCCTTTCTAACTTTCCTCAGAAGACAAATTATCCTCTTTATTGAATATTATCCATGCAGTGATTGATGMGGCAATGATCTAAACTGCTAGTAGCTAGGCAGAACCTGTTGTTCTTTTTGTTCAAGGTGTGATCTTAACCTATTTATTTTTGCAGGTTAAATATTGAAGATGTTGGTTCAGCTGTCAATTTGAATTATTTTTTCAATCGCACATTACTGCTTTGATTAGTATTTCAGGAGAGCAAAGTGGAGGATGTATAAGAAACTGATGACTGGTTGTCCCTATTTCATTACAATAGCAGCCTTCTCTCTTCATTCAACAGTCCATAATACTACATGAAGAAAGTCCGGGAACTATTGGAGTGGTTCATTAAAGTCATAGAGATTTTATTCAAATCCTGCAAAATCCACTGGAAAGACTCCAGTTTTGAATCAGACTTATGGCTCAGAGGAATGTCTTCTATGTAATCTGTTTTTATCCTCCTCCCTTAGCAACTGTGTTGTTGCTCCAATTTTCTTTTAAAGAGAAAACTTCTGATCCTTCCTTAAAATGCTGTAATGTACTGTGACTTGTTTGTCCAATATCTATCTCAGACAAGAACAGCTTTTGCAACTGTACTTTTCCTGCACAAATTTGGGGTTGATCAGACTCTTATTTTATGAGGTAGTCACTGAACAAATGCCTTCATTTAATTTACAGATTCAGAAATTTCCTCTTGTAAGAATACCTCTTGGAAAGATTTCATTGCTTATTAGAGGAATCATTAATCAGTCTGGAGACATTGCACTCGATGGAATTCTCAAATGCCACATGATAACAGGAGTGTCGAGCAGCTGAATGTAGCTGATCATCTCTTTGCTTTTCTCCAGAGATTAGACTCTTCTTATCCTATTTCCTAGCCAATGAACATTTACTTTTCAGTTAAACTGGGTTCAATTATAAAATCAAGTGTCTGCCAGAAGTCTTTATGTACCCTGGAGAGTTCCAGAACTGCTGCCAATTAAAGCAAAATGCTCCTGATCAGATGCAGGTTTACAGGGAACTGTTTACTTTTCTGACTAGACCTGCCGGAATTATTTGTTTGAGAAAAACATTGAACAAATCTAACGGTTTCTGCAGGAACCTTTCCCACTTCAGCGAATGAAAATGTTTCAAGGTAATCTTCTACTGTGTGTTTCTTTTTAAAATTTTTGTTCCTGTCTCTAGGAAGGTAGGCAGCATTATCCTATGCAAGGACACTACCACCGCTGTTGATGTATAAGAACTACATCATCAGATTTTGCTTTGGAAAGATGCTTTAAGAAGGTGTTTCCCTTCTAAATGAGTCATGTGAAATGACTGSAGATCTGGTGGTATCAATTTATTTATAAAATATTTTCTGCAATCGACTTGGCCAGATTTTAGCTCTGACTGAAATTACTTGTTGTCCCCTACATAATGGAAGTTTCARTTCCTGAAGAAGAGTCAAATGTCATGCTAAAAATAATCCTCAAACCAAACAAACCTGTTTTCTATTCCCGAATGCACCTCCAACACAGAATATTGCAGCACTGCCCTTAGTGGCATGGTGACATCACACCTATTTTTCCCCTCTTGTGCTGGTGCAGAGGTTACATCCCTTAAGCATCTCTTTGTTAAGCATGAGAGGAGAAGTGTATGTCCTCCCCACGCATCCCTGGCTGTGTGTTTAGTGGCTGCTCTTCCTTGTAGCTGCTGCCCCCACACAAGACTTCCATGCCCAATGGCACAAATCACCAGCTAACGTAAATGAAACTGAGACTTGTCAGAGGTCAGAGCAATCTATGAAGWTAAGACAAGTTGCCAGTGGTCAGAATTTTTATATGAGAAAAAAAAAAAGAGAGAGCGAGCCAGGAATTTGGCCTTAGTCCATGCTTGTGCACTGGGGATATATTGCTTTAAAACCAGGAGTGTTGCTGCAAATGGCTGAAAGCATTTTAACAGCGCTGGATCTTGACTGGATTATTTTTAAGGTCAGCTGAGAGATGGTTGTGTGTTGCAAGTGGGTTTCTTTTCACCTTGCATTGATTTCACCTTTTTCAGGTAGTCTAGGCATATGTGATTCTGCTTGAATTTGAACTCTGCAGAAAACTTTGAGATAAAAACTTGGTCTGAATTCTGAAAATTCTCCCCTCTACAGCTTTGCATTTTGTACTACTCTTTYGCTGCCAGTGAAGCAAAAACCTGAGCACAGACTCAAATCATGTTTGGACTTTCCTTCAAGCTTCCATGTTAGGTGTTTATAAGAGAGGCAATTGTCTGATGACTTTGTGTGAAGTGCCCTAAAACATTGTTAATATCTAAAATTCCAAAGAAAAAAATGTCATTTTGATTTTCTAAACATTTAGAAATGTTTGACTGGGCTCTGTGTTGTGCAGATAGTGTCTTGTGAAAAATGGAGGCAGAAATACTAGCATCTTGATGCAATCTCCGCAGAAAAGGCCTCTGATAGCTCCTATGCAGACAAAACATAGCATGTAATATAATCTTTTAAAAGGTTGAGAGCAAATTTCCATTCCTGTTCCCACCTGRCCAATGTTCAGATAAGTTTGGATAAGCTTCAATTTATGTCTCAAAACTTATTCCAACACAATATAGCCGCTGATACCTTTTGCCAGTACTGTATCTGGTGTGTAGCATTCTGCATCTAACAAGGTGGGGAATACTTGAATAGACAGATATAKATCTATATATCCATTAGAGTCATTTCATCCAGTGAAAAACTCACTCTTTTTGGCACTTTATTTATTTTTCATTTTAAAATAAAGGGTAAAAAGATATTTGAAACCAATAGGGAATGGTTCTCTCAGCTGCCTTAGCTTTCAGTAAAAGATTCCCCAAGCACTGTGCATCTTCCTCCACATCCATCAAGTGCTGTTCATTATAATTATCCTGTTAGAGAGAGGCACCAGCTCTGATGAGAGGCTGTATYATGGAAAATGCTATTTACTTCCACGTTTTTATCAAATTCCAGTCAGTATTTCACAAAGGAGCCATACTCAGAGCAAGCTGGCTGCAACACCCTCCTGAAGTGGCTTTGGAAGGTGTGTGGCTTTATAAACATGTTGGCTTATACGGAGTCTTCTGGCTGCTTTGAGTCAGTGTGCTGCTTGTTTTGGCAAATAATACCATTTTTGGAGGGGGCAGGTGAGGGAGATAGAAATCAACTATGTACAGCAATGAAATAATACCCAGTTTCACTGTAGCTGCCATTTATGTAATGTTTTAGTAATTTCTCAATTTTCTGTAGGAAGCCATGAGACCTAGCGTKGAGCAGGACATCTCACAGCTTTTGTTTCTTCCTAATATAAGTACTGGGTCCAAATGACTTTGATTYTTTTTTTTTGTGAATTTGCAAAACTGTTACAAGGTTGTCATTTTTAATCATTTATCTGTTGTTATTTAGTGAAATCTTTTATCATGTAGAGTATCATGAWCCATGTCACGACAGATAACAGAAAACATAGCCAATACTGCTGTTAATTAAATATCTGAAATAAATCCAGGAATCTTGCCTCACCTTTAGGCCCAGATAGTAGATTCAGGCAGATGAGAGATGCTTTACTTGCAAGCCTATGTAGGTAAAATCCTATGGTCATTARTGGTTGCATATATTTAAGGTGAAGCCAGTCTRTTTAGGAGGATTACTGTGYATTTGAGGATACTTCTTTTTTCACCTGCAGCTTGCTTTGTTCACCTCTGTAGTCAATCAGTCCAGAACCAGTGCAAAACCTCTGTGTCACATCCTGCAGCACCTGGAGGTTCAGGAGGACTTGCTGATGCTTCAGTAAGTGCTGAAGTTAGCATAGATCTAAATGAGATTGATTTTCTTCTCCTAAGGCTACACTTGAACTGAAGACTAGAGGTGCTTGGAAACACAGAGATGAGGCATCCATGTAGAGCTGTTTGGGCTGGCACTGACCTGTAATGCTAATATAGCCATTATAGACCAGGACTTGGTCTTGATAGGAACATTCCAAATGTGTTTAGATTCTTCCAAGAGTTGAAATTGTAATCATTTTTTATCAGTTTGGGATGGAAGAGCAAACTTGAAATTATGTATGTTTTTTCCAGAGAGGACAGATATGCTTCCTGATGAATTCCAAAGATCTGTGTCTGGATTACAATGCCTATTTCAGCTTTAAGGTCCATTAGAAATCCAGTGAGCTTGTTTAAGCAGGGATTTTTGTGAAGATAGAGAAAATAAATTACCATGTTGATTGTTTTTGTGCAGGGCAACGTGACCTTTTTCTGCTCAGAACCACAAATTGTTCCTATCACCTTTGTCAGTGCCAGCAGAAGCTATTTGCTGCTACCYGGCACTCCTCAAATTGATGGGCTGTCGGTCAGCTTCCAGTTTCGAACATGGAATAAAGATGGTTTGCTGCTGTCTACTGAACTGTCTGAAAATTCAGGACATCTCCTGATTTACCTCCATTATGGCAGACTGACACTAYTTATTCAAAAAGTGACTGAGAATCCAGTGGACATCAGTGCAGGTACTTTGTTTTTGCTTGTTTTCKCTCACTTGTACCTTGGGCATGGGAAGGAAAGATAACAAGGGAAGGAAGCATGCTGTCTTCCTTTGTCTTCTCAAGTTGTCTCCAATSGTGACATTTCACCTTTCCAATGGTGGAAGCACACTTTGCATTTTGAGGGAGATCTGAACTCAGAAAATTGTCACCCTGAGATCTCTAGACTGACTCTACTTTGCAGTTATTTCTGATACTGGTTTTAAACAGTCATGCTAAATTTTCTTCAGTTAGGTCACGTGAAGACCTTCATGCTTCTCACCCAGCATTGTGCTGAAGTCAGCTGGGAGGAAGCTAAGCCGCAGCTCCTTCTCCAGCACAACTTGAAGCAGCCTCAGAGCCAATTTTCTGCGTTGGGATGTTATGACTCCTGGAGCATTGCACCAAAAACGAGACYGAGGCCRAGCCTGCTCCCCKCGTGCTACCTTGCTGGTGTAGCTCRTTGCAGATTGCCTCGTCAGGCAGCATACAGGCTGCYTTGCACAGCTGGAGGGATGTGGAGTGTGTGAAGCAGAGCAACCTCTCCATCATGAAATTCAGGGAAAAATGTAAAGAGTGACTGCACATAACAGCTACGTTTTAACAGGCAATCTCAGACTCCGTGACAAAACCAGGAGCAATGTGGCCTGACATACTAGTTCTGACCAGGAACATTGCAGTCCAGTCTTTAGCAGAGTGCATCTCTTGCCATGCAGGCGTGCAGGAGGGAGGACCAGCCAGTTCATTTCCACTTACAGCCTGATATCCGGAGGCCAAAGGATAGTACAATAATAAATCTCAGAGTCTAAATAATAATGCTATTATTTCTAAAATACTATTAGTAGTGGCAACTTAAACTAACATGATATTAAAATATTCCCAGTACAGACCAAAAGAGGGTAGATGTGTCTATTAAAAGAAGTAGAGAGAAATCTGACAGAATGGTCAACGCAGAACTGATCCATATGTGTGTTTCATTCCTCTTTATGATATAAAATGAGGCAGCCCTACATCTAGCCTTATTCATGTAGATAGCTATAACCTCAGCTTGTTGCAAYTGAATGTTGAAAACTGAGCTTCCAGCCTTTATTGCCATCCTAATTATATTGTTGACAAAGCTGAGACATTCTCAATATTTGTTTGGGTGTATTTGCTTTTATGTAGTTCTGAAATCATAAGCCYGAGCCCAGTCTTTGGTCCTATCCAAAACATTCCTAAACTGCCTATTTACTCATGGAAAAATATGCAAAAATTGCAAGTACCATATTCTGCAGATGTCAGGTACTCACTTTAAAGTCATGCTCTCTCAAGAACAGACCTATTTTTGCCCCAAGTGGGACCTATTTTGTCTTGATTTTTTTTTCCCCCGAACTTCAACAATATATTTCATTTCAAAATGGGCATGTTCTGGTTGAAAACTTGTCCATTTTTCCTGGGAAATGGGGCTCTTATTCTATRAAAATTGTGCACGCTTTAGCAGCTATTACTACAGAAATTGTCTCATTTTCAAATCGTCATGCAACGATTTCTCACACACGTAACACCCACAGGTTTTGTATTTTGTTTTGAACTGTTCTTACACCTCTTTGTGGCAGTAAGTGTTCATTTGTTTCTCCTGAAAGCTACATTAAGAGGGAGTAAGTAGTTTTGAGCCTGGTTTCACTTATGCCAGCCTGATGGAAACCRATTTCTACCTGCAATTAGGTTGTTCTTGATCTGTAGTGCTGGATGCAAAGTGAGAATCGTGCTCGCTGATTTTTGTGACTGTCAAAAAGGAGGARAGGGAATTTTTTTTCTAGCTGCATGCTGCCGTTTCAAGAGCAGTGATCTGCCACGCAGATTTCCAGAGTAAGGAAACAGAATTAGGTTATTTCCAAGTGTGTGGAAGAAGAAAGGTGCCCAGGAGCCCCGAGCTGCCACTTTCCTGCATCAGTTCCTGAACAGCTCTCAACAGACCCTTTTGACTTCAGTACATCCATCACTAAAGCCATGTGCTGACTTAGTGCTGAAGGGCTTTCAGGAACACAGATTGTACTGAAACCTRTCGGCAGTTGTCAGCTTTCATGAGGAGACTGAGACATGATATGACCATCTCACTGAACCTAATCCTCTACAATCTCTGGCATGTGTTTAGTCCCAAAAGCTCAACAGAGATCTTGTCTGCATGCTTCTCTGAGCCATAAAGATTTCCCAACAGATAGAAAATAAGCATAAAACCTCAAAAAGTGATAGTGCGCTGCCGTAAAGATGAGGGGCACTGCCAGGCTGATGAGTGTCTACAGTAACAGCGACAGGGTAGATTGAAGTGTGCAGATGGTCTCCTTAAACACTCTCAGAACTCCTTTACCTTTCACGTGTATTTTTCTCTAAGTCATTTTGCTTCCAGAGGTAATGGAGTTGTTTTCAGCTGCCAGTTCTGTCCATTTCGAGGCAAGCTGYAATTTGTGGTCAGAAGTCGAGTGCAAAGGAGGTTTGTAGAACACAGTTGCCTCCTAACACTTCTTTTTTCACCCTTTGTACTTGTTTTTCCTAGGCACAAATCTCCATGATGGCCTATGGCATTCAGTTAACATCAATGCCAGAAGACACCGCATTACCCTGACCCTGGATAACAACTCTGCCACAGCTGCCCATGCAACCACCGTCTCAAGGATCTATTCTGGGAACAGCTACTATTTTGGAGGTAAGCTCTTTCAGGCAAAGATTATGTCTTTCATGACATAAATCCCCCTGGGGGCTGACTGCTGAGGTCCCCCAGGTGCTCTGTGTTTATGATTAAAAGCAAATGCTGTAATAAGTGATTTTTGACCACCTATTGAGTGGTACTGCATCCAGCACTCTGGGAAGATGCAAGGATCATGAGCAGTCCCAAGAGTGACAGCAAATCCACTAACACAGGAGTGCTAGTGAACTACTAGTGGCCAGGACGTAGCTAATTGTGTCTGGCAAGACACCCAGTTCCACACAGCCATATTAGCCAGAAATGTTTATTTCTAGATAAAACACTAGAGGACTCTTATTAATCCTGTGGACATCAGTGTCCTGATTAGGCCCAGTGACTTCAGACCTTAATTGACGTTTAGCTCAACTTATCAACAGATACTTTGTTGTCCCTGAAAAGAATGTGGATCTAGCTCAGTTTTGAAAAATAGGAAGAATAAACTTGACAAATATCACTTCATGCTTTTTTGAATGTAAACATTAATTTACATGAGGGGATTGTCATCATCTGTCTTCATAACTAAAATGTTTCTCTGTAGTGCCCATCACAGGGAAGGGTTCCAATCTTTGTGAATCCTCTGCAAACAGTGTTAATACTAAGGATACAGTGAAGTCTATGGATCTAGGAGCTAKCTGTCCAAGCATCAAGGAAGCTGAGGCAAAAACATTCTCCTTCCTGCAGTCCATGAGAGTTTTCCATATAGTCTGTGCATTGCTTCAACAGCAGAATTTGATCCATAACAATTTTACAGTTGCACAGCTTTAGCTATGAGAGTCAAYTGTTATTGACTGTAGAGTTTAGAGAAGATGAAAAAAGAAAACATTTTGGTTTTGCTTAGCGCATGTGAAAACCTTATACTCTGATTGCTCCACTGGCTGCTCTTTTTCTTTTATTTTTTTAATCACCAAAGGGTTTTTAACASAGAAGGCTGTGCAGCACAAAGTTTGAAAACACTTGGAATAATTAGACTTCAAGGTCTTTCATCAGGAAGTCCCAGCAGAAATACATGAACATTTCAATGCTTTTCTCTGCCTYTTCTCGTTCTCTCCCACAGGGTGCCCTGACAACTTCACCGATTCCCAGTGTTTAAATCCTGTTACTGCTTTTCAAGGCTGTATGAGGCTCATCTTTATTGATAACCAGCCCAAGGACCTCATTTTAGTTCAGCAAGGTTCCCTGGGGAATTTTAGTGATTTACGCATCGATCTGTGTGGCATCAAAGACAGGTAATTATTGTCTACTCTTTCTTTTATTTGTGTTTTGGGTTTTTTTCATCCTAATGGTTTATAAATACAGGTTGCATTAAGAGAAAATTCTAATCTGCCACCATTATGGATATTAGGCATAATAGARCTACTAATAGAATACGTAGCAACAAAAATAAAAAGACTGGAGGGGAAATGGTTTCAATTACATGGGGCTCTCTTCACGTTGACTTGTAGGAAATAGAGTATGCAAATTCAATCAAGCTACAGATTGGTGAAAGGATTAAATTTTATGCRTAAACAACATTTGATTGCTTTGAAGTTTTAGAGGGAAATGAAAGAGAAGGAAAATTATTTGATTCATCAAAACATGACATCCCCTTAATATACTAGCTACTTGTATTTGACTAGATCAGTTGCAATTTTTCCTGTTAGCCTGTACAGTGCAGCACATTTATAATGAAGATATGGTACACCTCGTGTAACATACTACCCATTCAGTAGGAGCAAATAATGATAAAATGTCTGTACTTACTAAAGATGGATTTCAATTTAAATATTGATCTGAATCCATCTCAGGCTGAAACCTGGGAGGAAATTCAGGTGTTCTAATAAAGGATAGAGGGCAAATGAGCAACTATTTTGGGGGTTTTAAGCATTTCATAATTTCTCCTTTGCTTCATATGGACTATATAAATATTTCTGAACTATTTCTGTAAAAACATKGACTTTGAAGTTAGTATTTAGACTATTAGGCTCTGTTTTTTTTTTTTTGTAAATAAAAGCTGCTTTGAAAAGCAAAAACAGAAATGCTGATAATTTTATGTCCTACAGGTGGTTAAATGAGGATAAATTAACAGGAAGCTTTGGAAATGCWGTAGGAACCTAAGAAGTCACAATATCCAAACTTACTGCTCGGAGACATGGGACTAAAGGCTGAGTTTATTGCTGACTCTAGAGGGAGATCAGGCCATTTGAGCTTACAATGTATTCAAAAACTGGACAAAACATAAAATGAGAGGTTGTGCTCATCTCAGTCTGTTTTTAATTTGTGTGGAGAAAATACCCTTTTGATTAAACGTGTTGCTGTGTTTGAAGATGATCAAATCTGTGGGGATACGAACTTGGCTTAGGTACATGGTATGCCTGAAATGGGAGATGGAATTGATCAGATATATTCATTTCACCAAAAAATTTGAAGAAAAATGAAAAAGGCAGTTTTTTTCCAAGAGTTAAAAGAGTCTGCAGTAATCATCTTAAGAAATCTTTAGTATACCAAAGATGGCAAGGATTAGTCTGTGATCATGCCATAAATCTACTTAAGGCCAAGACCTAAATGTAAGAAAGTTGGCACTTTACTACTTTCGTATATCAAAAAAGYAAACCAAATTGATACATCATAAAGTGAAGATTAAAGTGCTGTCTTCCCATGCAATTCTCTGGACAGCATTAAATTCAGGTGTCTCTTACTAAATGATCTGAGTAAAGAAGGATGAAAAATGAAGGGGAAAATATTGTCTGGTTCCGAATTGTCAGTGGTTCTCTGACTGGGTTTGCTGCAGCAGTGGGGCTTGCACCAGCTAAGAGAGGGAGGCAGAAGCCTGCCGTGTATGGAAGTGCTGTGCTCAAACTCAGAAATGCCCTAAGCACCAAAGGGCGAGTGCCTCGCTGGAACTGGGGCTTCAGTGTTCTYGGTTTGCAGTGCACCGTGTGTGCACCTGGCCACAAACTCCAATAAGAGTGATGAAGTTTTTTGCAAGGAAGGAGGAGAGGGTTTTTTTTTTTTGTACAAACTGCATTATACAACTGTGACATTCCGGAGAGAGCTCAGATTTACAAAGTTAATTTCAGGAACTTAAAAAGTTATTCAAGGATTCACAGTGTGAAGTACTACTGTTACAGTACTGAAATCAAGMCTGCAAATATGAACAACAGAATTGGGAGAAAAAAAGGGTGAAATTCACATAAAATAAATTAAGATGATTCAGAGAAGAGGCTGTTATTTTCCCAGTTCAATTTATCCTAAGCTAACAGTTGAGCTGAGGAAAGGCTGAAGAAGAAAGCAGTTACAGTTTGCATTCTTCCTACTAGTTTTAAAGATTTGGGCTTGTATTCAGAATTTTGGCAGATCTGCAGTCTGTATTGCTGCCCAGGCAGCATGGTGTAGGCTTGAATRTATATGCCATTCTGAGACTGTTGAAGTAGGTTCACTGCATAAATATCTGAAGCATATCCTYGTTTCTAGTCCCTGCAGTAAGTTCAAGCAGGGCTCCGTGCTCCTGCAGCTCTGGGCTGTGCAAAAGTTGGGGTCTGGCTCCAGCTTGCCACACAGCTGTTCAGCCTGTGTTTGATTATGAGAGGAGTGTTAAAATTCTGTGAGAGTATCWTCCCTGAGAAATATGCTCTCCTCTTTCTTAATCGTAAGATTTATTGCTATGTGCACTGTAAGGCACGTGTTTTTGTAATTTTAATGCATGTGGGAATTGTGTATCTTAATTAACATGTAAATGGGGCATTTGTCTTAGTTATTTAGGCAAAAACCTCTTTTGAGGAATGTGCCTCTATTTAGGAAGCAATTCATTTGTTACAGGCTTGTAGGCTGAGCTCRTTCAGACCTGGGCTCTAAAAACAGKAATGGGGCATCTCTTAAACTTGAGTCAGCTCTTAAACACTATTAACAGGATCATTTTGAAAGAGGCCAAGCTGGGAGTACTACTGATGCTGGCAGTACTATTTCAAGAGAAATTGTTTAAGCATGTTATATGCACATGCCATTATTTCCTGTATGATGAGCCTCTGTGAATTTAACTGGTGCTATCTSAGGGACTGGTCCTTAATATCTCATGAATTGATCCATTGTGGATCTAGTGCTTCAATATACATGAACTCAAGTGAACCTTGTGTGAATTCACTGTATTTATTACTTCAGTCCTTCGTTATGGATTTCTTAGAGGCTRAATGCTTTATTACTCACTGAGTTACCACAAAGTGCATATATGAAAATAGAGCTGTCCAGGGAAAAACATGGGGTACCATTTGGTATACATTTGTCTGGGCAGCCAGTGGCTAATGAAGATGCCTTTGCAGTCACAGCTAGGCCTGAGGTAGGTGACYCTGCTTTGAGCATGAGGAATTCACCGGAAACCTAATGAGGTGCCCTCCAGCCTGAGCAAACGGTACTGGAGACCTCCTCTGCTCCTCTGAGCAGGCACTTTGGAATGAAATTGGAACAGTTGGGTTTAACCTAACAAGCAGAGAATGTAGAGTCTTGTGTGCTTTTGGTGGGATGTGGAGATGCTATCTGTATGTTCTGGAATTTCACAGCAGGCAATATGGCCAGCCCCATTGGTTGAAAAAGGTTGGTTAATGCTGTCTGCTGTTAAGAAACTGCTTGTTTCGAGCCTTGAGCTTCAGTGCTAGCATCACACGTGTGCTTCTGAACATCGCTCAAATCTTCTCCAACTTGCAACCCCTGTAAATCTGGGGAGCCATGGCACTGCAGTATTGTCAGGGTGTCTGTGGGTCAAACAAGGAGACAAGAAAAGATGACCCCTCTCCTTTTATATCAGAGTTGTTAATGTTCCATAAGCCTTGGAAATTAGTCCCATACCTACTTTACATCTCTTTCAAGATAAAGTTAATCCCTGAAAGGACTTTGGTGCAGTAAAGACCTTGGGGTACAGTGAAGTGTGATCTGTAGGTGGAATTTTTCTTCTAGAAACATGTTTGTAGGAACTCTTTGCATTACTGCCGCTCCTGCATGCTGTTAATCCAGCTAAATATTTTTTCTTTTATTTGTAGAATGTAAGGTTTCTGTAGTTGTCCAAAAGCATAGATTGGTCGGTCTTTTCTGAAAGTGATCCAAAGAGTGGTGCTTATATTATTCCCCTTGAGAGGTAATAGGTGTCATAGTAGCCTGTAATGCATTTTTCCCCACCCCATTGAGAGGGAAAGAAACAGTGAGAATATTTCCTGCTATGCCATAGATTTAAAAGAGAGTGGGCTTATTTAATTTTATCCCTCTTTGTTGTTGTCTCTTCAGGGTTTCTGCAGGTGCACAGTAGGGTGTATTTGCTTTACACTGGATTAATGAGTCAGAAAATACACTTTATTAAAAGCATGCTAGCATTTTCCTGCTGTTGTACAGTATAGAGCAGGAAGGAATAAAGCAGAGAGGGAATGTGGAAGTGAAGGTGCCATGAAGTCCTTGACTGCCGAGAACACACTCTGCAGTGTGGAGGGGGTGGGAAGGAGGTGCCTTTGGCTGYGCCTGCGGTGTTTTGCACCAAGGTRTGTCCTGTGCTYTGGTAGCTCTTACCAAAAGCTGTCTGGAATGGGCAGACACTGTTCTAGATGAGAGTCTGCTGGGAACTGGAAACAGATATAGCTGATCGTGCCTTAGGTTCACATGAACTCCATGATCTTCTCAGTCCCCTTCCAGCCCTGTGCGATTCTGATGCATTTTCCTAGGCTTCTGCCCCAGCTAGAGCAACCCAATATTATTCTTGCTTTAGAGACAGGAAACATATAACAAAAACAGGGAAGGGAAGGAGGAACAAATGTTTCCTACTTATTCTAATAGAAATTATTCTTCTAATTCTTCTAATTAGTCATTATTACATTATTCATTTTTAAAACTCTGATATGATTTTCTGTGAGTGGCAGAATTGATTACCCTGATTTGARTTTGATTCTCCTCTTTGTGGATTCCATGATGTCTAAAATGCTCAGAGTGCATYTTTATCTTTGGACACTAACTTAATTCTCCTTTACCTGGGCACCTGTTTTTGTGAAATACAGAACTTGAAATTGAGACATCCGTCCCTCTGTCAGATATGGACAAAATGATGGCAAAAGTGTACAAGTTATTACGAAGAGGCAGGAGCTGAGACCCAGCGTAATTAAAGGATCATCCTCTTAAGAGATCAAGCTAAAAACTGAGTGTTGATCCCTTTACAACTTCTRTTTCAAATGCTAGAAGTGCATTGCACTTTCAAGTGTGAATCAAGCCAGATGTGCTCATTGACCTCTTCTTTGACCTGACCAACTCGTTCCACAAAGTGACCCTCTCAGGGTCCCTCAGCGGTGGTGCTGTGTGCAGTTGTGACTATAATGGTCTGGCATCCAGGCCTCATGGCTGTTCCTGAAACTGACATTCTGCTCATATGTGTGTCTCTGTAGAGCTGCTCTCTACAAAAAGAGATTAAGTGGATTAGGAACCTCCACCCTGGATAAGAGAGAGCTAAGCAGGTTGTGCAATGAGGAGCAGTGTGAAGGAGGTGAAGAATAATCAAGTATTTGCTGTTTCTCATATATTGCAGCTTCAAGTAGGATATTGTAATGGATGTTGCAGAGACAAAATATAAAGGAAAAATCCAGTAGCACATAAAGTATACGTGAAGTGGTAAAGAGTTTGACAGAAGCTGCAAGGATATGCAGTGACATGCTCTTAAACTTATTCCATCAGCAGTCCTCGCTGTAACGCTGTCAGACCAAGGAAACTGAGRTGGATGCACAACTGAGCAGAAGAGAACTCTGGAGGGACGTGACAATCTTAGGAGTAGGAGACCCAGGTTCCTTAGTGTTTTTCAAAGCATCTTTTTTTCTAATGGGCAACTTTGTGCCTCAGCTCTTTAAAATACGAACTGTGATTTGTCATGGCTGGAGTCATCTCAAAACATGTTGGGGATCTAACTGAATTTTCCTAAGTACTTCTCTGTGCGTTGCATTTTCTCTGTGTGGCAATAAAAGGGTGGTTCAGGGAGTCTGTGCATGTGTGTATGGGCGAACAGTAGAAGGCAGAGGCTGGRGAAAATTTAGGCAGCCTCTCATTTAAAAATAAATGAAATAGGTAGGAAAACAAATACATGGATGCTGAGAACTTGGCCACGCTGTTGAGAAGCTTTGGGATTTCCCGTTCAGCAATTGGCTGGAATACCAGCTTTTGGGAATAGACTTACTAGCTTCAGTCCTGAAGCTGAGTTGGTTGTTTGCTGTAGTTGGCATCCAATTCAGAGAATAGATGTAGGAATGTAGACTCAAGAGATATTGCTGCTCAAGAGTTGCTATGGATATTAGGAAAACATGCCAGAAAATCATTAAACTTCAGTCCAGAAATGCTGGATTTCCAGCCCTTAATCATATGGCACAGATGCTCCCTTTGGGCTGCACACGACTGTTTGCTCATGCAGCAGATGGACCCCTTGGAATACAGAAGCAAGGGCTGTGGTATTGTCTGCAGCCTGAAAGTTTGGGTTGATTAATCTCATAAACTTCTTGCATCCAATGGGGACAAAGTCTATTTGGCGGTATTAGTTACAGAAGATACCAATCCCTGAGTTCTTACTCTTCACACGTGCACAAAGAGGTGAGATCTGGCAGGGATTCTCTTACTGCCTCCAAACTTCGTGAGGAAAATTGCTTTGAAAGCATTGGAGCTTGAATGATGYGCCGATATGTTGGGAGAGCTTACATTAAGCAGCTGTTTTAGGAGAAAGCCTGGCCACCTCCTCCAATGTCTTGTTACCTTTGCATAGAAATAGGAGCTTCTTCTGCCCCCAAATGCTGCTAGACAAGTGGTRCCCCTGCCAAGCTTTTGAGGAGAGTAGAAATATCCTTCCCAATAGTAGTGGTTACACTAATGTTCTTGAAACTCTCATTTGGCTAGTCCCTTCTCTCCGTGCATCAGAATAGATGGAATATTTGAACTGTCTATTGATGGAAAAACTTCTGTTAGGGAATCTGAAATTTCATAGATTTCTGACCTTCCTGTCAAGGCTGAAATAGCTTGAAACTGTTGGCATTTTGGTAGCTGGACCGAGGTGGGATGAAGGCAGAAGAGTGATATTTTGCATCCATTAGTGTACTGCCATAGGKTTTGTAAGCCATTTATGCTTGTGTATCTGGGCCTTATATACTTGATATTAAGGTGGCCAYWTGTGTGTYRAACACATTGTTATTCATAAATAAAYTGTGAGGGCAGTACAAGCCTGCCTTTCYWTTAGGTTCATATTGGCATGAATGCACCGATAAATACATGCATTGCTATGCCTGTCTACAGCTCCTAGGGTACTYCACTCTGCCGCAGTTAGGGTTGGTTTTTCTTTGATGGAACTTCGACGAAGTTGTCCTGTTCTTACTGACCTGGCACCCTGCCCTTGCTAYTGTTGCAAATACTGAGGACTTGTCAAGGAAACTGCTGGGAACTTCAGTCTCCTTAAATTACCTAGGGGTTTTTAAAAAAAAAAAAAAAATACAATTTGCATTATTTCCATTAAATCCTCCTTGGCAAATGGGTGCATGGCATGCCTTGCTGGACATCCTGSAAATTTCAGAGATTTGTAGTTCATAATGGAAACCTGACCTGAAATATCTTAGGAATTCTAGGTCTGGCACTATTTCATCACTGTAGCATCAGTAGGCAGACCCAAACACATGCTAATATTGTCATCCTTATTAAACCAAGATTCATCTGCATATTCCAGTTCTCCTAACAAATACAAATGGAGAGAGCAGCATGTGGTACACATAATGATCACTGTGATGGGGYTGGCATTAACAGTTTCCCTCATTAGGGAGAAGCATACTGAGTTGTTTCACGAGCTTGCTTCCCTGTGCTTCTTGAGTTATGGAGCACAAAGAAGTGAAAGAAAAGTGTCCTTACTCCCTACCCTTTTATCTCGATGCATTTTTTCATTTGTGAAAGTATTCCATAATGTTTTCCAAAGAAATTAGCCTAAAGTGTTCTTTTTCCTTGCTAAATAGAGCTGACCTTTTAAAATCCTGCTTTCTACCCACACACTTTGTAGATGCTATTAGATTTTACTGTCAGTTGTAACTTGTAAGAAATGATAATAATTTCCGACTTTTTTCTCTTTCTTTTTTAGTACTGAACTTATGTTACTTCATGTGTTGTACTGTTGAAATGGACCTTGGGGAAATTAATTACTATTGCAGGTGAAGGGTGTTCAAATAAATCCGTTGAAAGCGCAGTCTCTTTTTGCATTTCCCAAATCTCCTCTAAGATTTAATGTATGCCCTACAGCACAAGCCATACTTTATATGATTTTTTTTTTTTGAAGCTGGCCATGCAAATGAGAAAATATCCCAGTTAATTATTCCCAGTGAGTTTTAATTTTATTTATTATGGTCCCGGGCTGGGATTGAAAAAGCAAGCAGTTGGTATTGCATTCACGCCTGTATAAATAACTGCAGTGCACTGCAGAAGGAATCAAAAAATTAATCACATGGCATTTGTTCTTCTCATTCTCTTGTATTCACATCTTCAGTATTTAGTGTCATTTCTTCAGTGATGACAGTTATGTCATAGTCTGAACGATTTTCGCCTTTCCTTAAAGTTCCTTTTATACTTTTCTCTTCTTGGTTTTATTGTAGTGACTTGTACCATTTTAGAGCACCCACCTTGATTTTTGCTTCACGATCAAAACTAGGACCAGATGAGTACATAGTAGGGGATATCGCTGGTCCTGTTTTACAACACTTGTGATTTTGAGTCACTCCAAAAGTAGATCTGAATATTGCTTGTCTGTACTTCTACTTTCAGCTAAAACAAAGTGGTTTTGTTACATACCTTCAAATTCTGTAATACCTCACACTTTTTTTTTCTGGAAAGTATTCCATTAAAATGCTACATGTGCTGGCAAGTTGGTTATAGCAGTGTAGTTTGATGGTCTAAGGTTATAGTTCCCCTGATCTTGTATGACCTTGAAAAGATCACTTCAGTCTTGTGAATAATTATTTTTCCCCTTCACTTTCTGTCTTTTTTGTCTTTTTCAAATGTAGACTCTGCTGAACAAGTTTATAAATAGAATATGGCACAATGAAGCTTGAAGTCTCCTTTCAGTTTCTATTTTATGAAAAGTAAAAACGTGGACAGGTTTTCAAAAAGTTTCTCTTTCTCATCTTTGTTTTAATGCTTTCTGAAACACTGACAGCTTTGCTTTTGTGTGCAAAAAAAAAAAGCATTATGGTTAGAAATTACTATTCCTTTTTCATCAAGTTTTCCTTACAAAAGGTAGCTTTGTCCCCTTTCTCTCTACTAACAAGAAAGCGATCCAGAATCACTGGAAATTATGCTATGAAAAGGGAAGGGGGAAAAAAAATATCCTAAATTTAAACACTGGTATTTAGCAAGGAAAGAAAAGATGTGGCCTTYTGTGACAAAATTGTAACTTCATATATTACTCATTTTTAAAGCCCAATATGCAGTGGGGAAAAATAGCGTTAAGAAGTAGAGAAATGCATGATGTTCTGTGAGAGTGAGGAACCAACTGGCTTCCAGAAACAGTGTTTCTCGATCACAGATTAGACTTGCTAACATGAAAATAATTAACCATTTTTGGTAGCTTATTTGGAGTGTGGCTCTTTGWAAATCAGAGGTAGAGTGGAAGGGCAGGATAGGGAAAACCTAGTAATGAACAAGAAGATGACTTCAGCAATCTCTATATCTGAACATTAGGCTTCAGATGTTTGTTTAAAATCCCTGTGGTCCTGCAGACCATCCCCACATCATTCCATGTAATTTCCAGTGTTTTAATTGCCCGGATAATGCAGCTAATGACAGARCTTCCTCTCTGTGACTTCTGAAGGGCTGACTAACAATTATGTGTAATAAAAACCATGTTAAAGAATATTCTGCTGCTGGACTGTTATGAGCTTTGTCAGACAAGCTCTTTCTATGAGTCATTACTGAGCAACATGCTTGTATAAAGCACAAGCACAGCCTGTGTAAAGAAAAACTGACAATCAAACTGGAAGAAGYTACCTCTGAAGAGGGGGGGAGTTTCCTCTCCTTTGTCTTTCTCTAAATGTGAATTAAAATGATTATTCAGATTATTTGAGGAGAATACCATGTTTCTGTTTATTCCATGTGTCTGTTTTGACTGCTCTGCCTTAATTTTAGGTCTTTTTGTTTTCCCTGACTGTGCGTCACACGTGCATCACCAGTTCCAGAAAGCAATGATTCAGTCCATGARTGATGTGATGGTCTATAGAAATACTGTGTTTTGGTGCAAAATACAGGCAGGCTTTTCAAACTCATCTGTCGTATTTGCATCACCACAACTGAATTGGAGACACATTTTCTTTAAACTTAGTAATTTTCTTTTCCAGATAAGTTAAGCTTATTTATTTATTTACTTGTGCGTGAAGCATGAAAATGGTGCTGAATTCAAATTTACCTGGTGATACTATCGAACAACTAAGATAAGTACTGWTCTGTTCCTTTAAAATATGTTTAGTAAATGCTGCAAGATTTAGCTACAGAACTAGCATGACCAGAATGAACTCTTTCCTGTACCCACAGTAACCCATATGTGCAGAAAACTGCTAGAGTCAGAAATACCTGACCTGTGTTCTCATAGCAGAGTGGAGGACCTTATGCTATCCACTAAGGGCTAGGGAGTTGCCACAGAATGAGACTCCTACAGAGAAAGGAAGAGAGAAAGAAGTTGGAAGACCCGTGACACCAATGCCAAGTGTCATGTTTCTGCTATCCTACAAGTACTTCGTCARTGAGTTTGGGGAAGTTTGACAGATGAGAGAGAAGCTCTGTGGTGTGTCTTGTTAAGGATTATAAATTTATTGTTGCCTTTTCTATGGGCAAGCAATGCTTAAGACAATGACTGATGTTTACTCACATGAAATATTAGACATATTAGATTGGCAGAGAAGCGTCAAGTTCTGCTATCTTTTGCTGGTTCAACCACAACAGCTTAGACAGTAGTTCTTCAGGACTTCTGAGTTAAGGGCATTCCCAGGTCTTTCATGGTAGGGGGCTATTTTACCATGTCTTGAAGTCTGACTGGAATGGAGAGTTGATATTCTAGAGAGAACGTAGTAGTRTTGACTCTAGGTGCTATTCCTTTGCAGTGAAAATACATGTGACATGTAACCCCATATTATGCTAAAGGCCAACCACGGGGATGCATGTAGGATGTAATATCCTGACCTTGTTTGTTTGATTTTTGCAGATGGCATTTCTGCTTTTGTTTTGTAAAATGATGAATTCTAAATGAAACAGCTGTCTGTGCAGGATGCTTTATTTGTCTTTTCTTCTCCCCACATTTATTTATGTGAAATTCTTTCTGCTGATGCCAAGCCAAGCTGTCAGCACATTTACCTCTATTAAAAATGTAGGTGTTCTAACAGCAGAAGAGTCAAATCTAAAAAACAGCCTTTTAGATAACAAGTTCTTTTCCTTGTATTCTTGCCAAACTCAGGACAGCTTCCTCCCATTGTTCTGTCCTGTGGACAGTTGAAATGAAGGTCAAACCTTCTAAATGTTGATCTAGACTGTAGTATTCAAGCTGAGAGTTTAGCAGTCGAGACAGCCAGCAAAGGGAATGATAATGTCATTTAAAAATTCACTCAATAAAATTTTACAAATGCTAGAAAGAGAAAAAAAATCTATCGTTGTGACAAACTGGTAAAATGRTCAAAATTGCATTTTTTTCCCCCCTCTTTAGATATTTTTATGCCCCTGTAGTGTGAAAGAATGAGTGCCAGTCAGCAAGCTCCTATTTCCCTTGTCTTTTTTTGTACTCTGCAACTTTTCATAGCATAATGAATTTAGGGAATACAAATGAATGGCTAAAAAGAAATATATATATATAKAGAGCACCATTTTTTTAAAAGCTGAGAATCATTTATTTAAATATGAAGGARGCGAGCGGTAACACGGATGAAAATGTAGTCTTAAGATCRAGATTTTTAGCCAGTCTTTCTCCCTGCCTTCCTCCAATAGTTTTTTTGTTTGCTTTTCCCCTTTAGTTGTAAGATAATTATTGCAGTATTTGCCACATACCGACTCATCTGGCTTGCTGCTTTTTCTTTAGCAGTAGCCACAAATGGACAATGAGGGGTCTGGGCCAAGGGTAAAAAGAGTGTGCTTTTCAAGTGCTTTGGTTTTTAATACTCTCTCAATTTTACATTACTTTCCCCTTGATGAACCCAAGGTTGTTATAGTTTGACTATGTAGTAACATTGCTGGTTCTCTCTTGTCTGGTTTCCTGTCAGACCTGTTACTTGAATGCAAAATATCCTTTGATAAGGAATTTCACTGATTCACTTCTGTTCTACACAACAGGACAAAATTTCATGTTCTTTCAATTGGTCCAGATCTATTTAGTTTATGGAAATTMTATCATTTTACCAAGACAAAGATACAGACTGTGACAGTAACCCCATGTTTTATCATGCTGTATGCATCTACCATAGGAAGTCATCAGGGTTGATATTAGATTTTGTTGATACACATAGAATAACTGCACTCCTTAAATGAGCAAAGCTACTGAAAGAAAATGAATTTAAAGTAAGTGCTGTCTATGTAGATATTTTTCGTATACGTATTTGTGTCATGGTACTATGTTTTAGGAACTAAGTGGTTGTTACAAGTCATGCAAATGGMTGTGTTAATATGGAGGGCATGTGCTCCCTCTAACCCTATCCCTCTGTCTTTCTGCCCCTGGTTGTCTTCCTGTCTCTGGTAGTTCTCACTTTTCCCTTTATTTAGGAAGAATAAAAATTTCTGCAGGCAGAAGGTTTTGCACTGACTATACCGAGTCTAATAGGTGCTTATTGAAGGTGCTGGGTTTRTTTCCAGTGAAGTGTAACATCAAATGCATAGAACTCCCTCAGCCTTCCCACTCAAATAATTCTCTCATGGTTATTTCTTCATCACCACTGTCAAAGGGTCGAATTTTGCCCTCCACTGCATATGCGGTTTGTCCTTGGAATTCAAAGGAAGTACACGTGCATTTTAGAGGCGATTGTTTCCTCTAAAGATAGCATATGCATTTGTGAGGCTGTGCCCGTTGCTCACTTAGTTGGCTCTCTGTGTGTTTCGCATTTTGGCAGAAGAAGGGAAAATTGTGTTTGATTCATTTAGGGGTGGGTTTTTTTTTTTTTTTTTTTTAAGATCCATTCACTATGGGATATTGTATGAATTAGTCTGGGAACTGGGAGACCAGAATTCCTGGTCCGTCACAARCTGTCTTTGGCAAATTATTAAATCTCAAAGCATCCCATTTGTCATACTCAGGAAAACAGGGCTGGACTGTTTGTTCATTTYAATTGCAAATGAGCCAGGGGCTATCGGCTGCAAAATTCTGTCTATAAAACTTCCTGTGATACCCCTGTGAWCATGTCTAAAATCACTCACTTCTACTAGAATGCAAATATTAACATGGATTTTAAGATCGAACTATATATTTAAATTCTTCAACATGAGGATCTGGGACAGTTGGCCGATGAAGAAGCTGGTGATTTATCCATTTCCCCCAATTAATTTTAATCATAGTTATTTCTTAATTTTTACTTGTCTGGCAATTAGGATTTATTTAACTTATAACGAAGACACAACTGCTGGGTTAAAATAGGATTATGGGTAATTATTAAAGTACATTTGCAAAGAAATTTGTTTCATAAGCTTTTAGAAGGGTTAGTTATCTGACCAAAAAACAAGATCAATAGGGTTGGTGTTAATTAAAGCAAACAGACTAAGAAATGAAAAAGATTTAATCCTGAATTTATGAATATCATTAAAAGCTTGCATAGTTAATTCAGCCTGTGTTTTGTGCATTGTTTAGGGAAGAAAAAAGTGTGATTGGAAGACAAATATAAATAAGAAGTGACCTTCAGCTTTGCAAAGCCTTTAAAAGGAAACTGTTTTACTGGAATAAATGTGTCTAAGCCTCTGATATGGGCCTTGGGCAAACCACAAATGACTGGCAATTAGCTTTACTGCATGGGGTTAATTAATAAGAGGCAGCTTAAAAATAGGCATAAAGCATATTTGTCCAGTACACAGGTGATGTAAATTATGATAATAATAGAGCACTGATTTTTTTTTTAATCTCTCCTAAAAGCATTAGAAACATCAGAATATTTTGTTGTCTCCAGCAACAAATGTGGGTGTGAATATAGCTGCTGTTGATGTACAGGTGACCTAAGTGCCAATTTCCTGCATGAGGAAATGTTGCAATAGCCTGGGGGCCAGAGCGGGCACGGCCAAAGCACGAGTATGAGCGAGTTTAATCTTAGTGGCAAAATCCTTCCGTACTGCTGCAGAGCTGCCGAGGCATTGCGCTTCTCAGATCACCGTGAGATGCCCAAGTCCTTCCCCTTCTTAGACCTGCTGTCCTGTCAGGACTGGACAAAAATGTGACTTTTCTCTGCAGCATTTATGTTTGGGAGGCGTGGTGGGGGGCAGATTTTTCTCACTTTCGGCTATGTAAATAAACAACCCTAGAAATGGCATCCAGTACAGCTGGAGAGACAAGTTGGTTTTTGTACAAGACCAACCACCTTCTGCCCCCACAGTATGGCTTAGGTTCAACCCTGCAGTTTTCAGGCACGTATCCTTCCAGGGCACTGCAAAAAATTCCCTGGTGAACACAGAAAACAAGCGTGTATCTCTTATGYTCTTTCCTCATTCTGTGTTTGAGCCTAATGACTAACAGATGTCCTAAAAATGATTTTTTTTATAAGAGTAATATATCTTTTAACTGCCTTAATGGATGTTACTGTTAGCTATAAAGAACTTTATTTCTTCCTGAATCCCTTAAGTCTCAAATAACTGATTAATAATTAATAATGATTATAATAACAAGCATGTGCAAAATGAATTGATATTTTATATTAATATTTTTATATGCTCTATAATTTTATGTATAATGATAAAAATAATGATCAAGTAAATCTGAGAGTCAGAACAAATCTCAGACTCACACACAGATAGATGAGTGTGTCAGAAGTCTTGTTMTGTTTTCATGCACCATACTGAAGATATGACGTTGGTCTGATAGAGTTCTCTGCACATACAGAGTATTTTTCAAGCTGTTGGTATTTGCTAGCTCCTAATAGCCTTGGATGCAATGAAGCAAATACTCACTTCGGCTGTAGGACTCAAGAGACRATGGAAGACTGAGGAAGACGTTGGCTGTTAGTGTCATGCAGGTTTTGCATCCGCACTTAAATTAGGCACATGAAATGTGATTAAATTGTCACAGGTATGGAAGAAATGGACTAAAAGCCCCACTTAAAGGCAGYTTGTCCAGTTAAATGCAAAAATGTTTACCAAGGATGGGATGAACTACAAGAAAATCAGGTATTCAGCTGGTACAAATGTAGGTAACATCGTTGGCTTTGCTACTGACTTAACACTGAGATCTGGACTGCAGAGAGGATTTTGCTACTGAGTTAAAACAAAAGAGAACCTAATGAAGTGCTGGTGTGTATGAGATGAATTGATTGTCTTTGCTTGCTAACCATCCACCCAGCAAAATTGAACCAGCCCTTTAAACAACTTATTTTTTCAAAAGTCAAACATATAGTGGTAAAGACATTATCTAATATATAGTAAAGAGAAGGAAAAAAAAAAAAAGAAGAAAAGACCATGCTCTTTTTCCATTTAGGCTGTTATAACACCATTACTACCGGGATTTATAGTGGCATATTTTAGATCTGTATTCATCTCTTGCCCTGTAGTCTTAATTTGTCTCCAACAGTTATCTTTCTATTCAGTTCCCAAGCTGCCTTCTGCTCTGTCTCTTTTCTTCTTTTAATAATTTGCTTCGCAATCATTCTATGGAGGAATACCGACCAGAATGAGAAGAAGAAAGAGTGCAGAGCTCAGAAGCATAATTTTCCCCTTGCTTTTGAGGTTTTCATRTTGTTTGTGTTACCACAGATGAAATGCAGCCTAATTCTGATAACACGGAYTCCTGTTTAGTCAGCGTACAGTGGATTTTCCTTTGAAATAAGTTCTTGATGGTATTTTCACCTTTTATTTGCCCATACTCTCTGATSAGGAACTTGGTGACACTTTAATTGCTAACAAATGGAGGAGAAGTGGGATATTTTTATTGAGAGGTTGCRTCCGCTTGTAGGATACATTCAGATATTCTTGTCTTCAATGATTGTGTTTGAAGTGAATCACAGATTGGAGGAATAAGTAATTTTTTCAGACACTGAAGTGATTCAACCCTATGAACTCTTTCTTAAATGGGAAAGGAAGGCAGTTTCATAGTTTTTTGCAGCACATTATTTCATTTTTCATTAATGTTCATAATTAATTTTGTTTTAAAATGTCTTTTTCTAGATGTTTGCCAAACTATTGTGAACATGGAGGAAAATGCTCTCAGTCCTGGAGTACCTTTTACTGTGATTGTAATGGTACAGGCTACATGGGAGCTACCTGTCATAACTGTAAGTAAGCCCACACGTCTGGTGTTCTCTGTTACAACTGGTTTGTCAAAATGCACAAATTCTGTGAGATGTCTGATGAGATTGGAAAAGCTCAGGTCTTGGGCTAGGAATAGCAAAGGAATCCATTTGCAATATGCATGTTTCTTTGCAAATATTTTGGAGAAAACAAAAGCAGCTTTTTTATTTTTATTTATTTTCAACTTCCCACATTTTTTTCTCTCATATTGTAAACTGATTTGGAGAATCTTAGAAAAATGCATATGTGTACCTGCTCATTGGAATCATAGTTGTTAGACATTTAGTTGAATTCAGCGTGGATGAGCTTGTTTGCTGAAAGRTGGTTTTAATCTGTGATTGAGACTATATGTCAGTGTTGGCACCAGTAATGAATACCAGAGGTACAACAAATGTTTACTCTTCAGTAATATATCTGCTGTTGGTATTTAGTGCCAGATATGTGTAGGCATATACAAGTTGAATTTTGGACCTTTTCTGTTTGGTTCTGTGTGGTGT
>PTEX01000019.1:3485468-3567116 GCA_003342815.1 Eudromia elegans
TTCCCCAAAGCTCTAATGGATCTGTAAATTTGGTGGTGAGGAAGCTTTGTGTGATAGGAGGCCATCCATATTTGGCCAGCTTGTGAGCCTATGGAAATCAATTTGTGTATTTTCGGTAGAGATTGAGAGTCTCAAAAACCCCATTTCTCCCACGGACTTCAGTGAATCACTATTACTGAATATCCATCCTCCTTTTAGGGAGCAACTGAGCAGTAAGGTTGAGGTGCGGGAAGTACCAGGAACGTGGCTAGTGTCTACAAGGCTGAAACATTATCTGTGTTTACAACATTCAAGTAAACACTTCCTTAGTAAACTACTTTTCAGTCTGAATTCTCTTTGCTGTTATGAGTGAGCACATGTGTGAAACAGTGGCAGCATCTAAAACATGTCAGCTACTGAAATCTGTAGCAAGGAGTATCAAGGTGAATAATATGTAAGAAAAAGATCTATGTATATGCAGAGAGAGATGAAACAGTAGAGATACAGCACACTAGGAATGCTAATAAAAAATAGTCAGAAATAGGAAGGCAAAACTGAGCCCGTTCATACAACTGAACTAAAGGGGAAATAATTTAAAAAATGAAGGTAAAACTTTCTGTCTTGTCACCAAAGAATAATATGAGGAAGGAGCAAGTGAGATTAACGATTCCAGGAACAATACTATCATTGCCCCGGTTGTTTGATGAGCACTTGCACCACAGATAGGATGAGGCTGGTGAGATGCACTTTTCCCCCTTGAAGCTAAAAAGCAGAAAAGGAAAAAAAAGGTACTTAGTGGTTTGAAGCTGAGAATATTGGCAACCRCACTGTAGCTCCGGAGACCTTAATGGTTTGCTAATTAAAGATGAAATCGTTTGTGGCATGGAGCATGCTGTTTACGGGAGGGACTGTTGAGAGGTCTGTTCATAGATGTACATCTTCCATATGATGAGGACACCTGAACTCTACGTTGCAAGTACAATGGAAGTTAAAGCAGAAATTATGCTTTATTGTGCTGAGCTGGATGAAGGRTGATAAGAGAAGAGCTGAGTTACTTAAGGCTTGCTGATGTCAAGGCTCCTCCAAAAGTCTCCCGGAGATGTGTGTTAGTTCTTTGCAGCAGATCAAGCTGCACACACTTGTGGTGTATGCTGTTCAGCTGCTCAGCTGTTCAGGTTATTTGCAACCATGTTATCAACGGCTAATTTGAGTCCAGCTAGATTGTGGAGCTGCTTGCACTGTAATCCAAACAACACTGATAAATAGCAACATTAGGCTGATAAAATGCATTTTGTATGTTTCAGACATACGATGAAACTATTTCAAAGCCGATGGGCAAATGCAGGCCCTTGATAAGAAACCTACGGAACATGAGACGTTATCGCGTTTAGCTKATAGCAGTTGACATCCAGGAGTACATTGTAGCCTGTGAATGAAAGCCTCAGATCTGATCACAGTTGCAGCGCCAGAATATCCCTCACTAAAGAGGCGATTCCTCCAATCATGTAATTCAGAGCAGCTCTATCAAAGTAAAACGTCTAATTTCTTAAGCTTTGAAATATTATCTCAGCAGATTCTGATTTTTACATTAACATGGAGGCAAATAGGCCTGAAATGGAATTTGTACCACTGTAGAGAAGTCATTTCTTCTATTAAACTCCCCTTTAGACTCCCAAATCCTACATCTGTACAGCAACAGTAGAARGATTTAGCTGACAATCTGGTCACAGCCAAATATCATATGAATAGTTGCATTGTGATCTGATTTTTTTTGTCTAAGCTTCATTCTTTTTTATTATTTTTAAACCTTTTTTGGGGGGTACAGGGTTCATTTTTAAGAGATGGTCATGCTACTGGTTGAACAATGTAAAAGAAGACCATTCTTCACCATGTTTTCAGGAGGAACTGTATCATATATATCTACAAAGTGGATCTATTTGATTTAATATTTTATTAGCTCAGATTGGGAGACTTTACCATTTTAAGAACTGAGGTRGATTACCTCTAACTTACTGTCGTCATCTGTAACGTGTGACTAATGCACTTTGGTGACACAGATGCTATCTTCTTAGTTTCTTCAAGCATTCAAAGAGCACACTGTTTCACACTGAGGAAGAGGTAATAATACAGAGTATTTGTACTCCAAGAAGTTTGTGGTTAAGTTTATGAGGAATGAGAACAGACAGGCTTATGTACGTGATGGAGCACCAGAAAGCAGCATCATAGGCAGTAGTTTCAGTTTTCCAGGTATGTCATTATTGTTAGGCTTCCTGATAGTCAAAAAGTCATAAGAGAGAGAGAAAGAAATCAAATGGTTGCAGCCGTGAAGGATTAACATGGGAGAAAGCAATAATGTGCCTCTTTGAAAAACGTAAGTCTGTGGCCAGAGGAGTTTGACATTGTTGACAGGGCAAGAAGAGGAGTCATGACAGGTAGACATGAYGGAAAAATGTCATAGAAAGCAGGGATAAATAATTTGCATTTAGTGTAACATAGGATGAGTAGACAGTGGCAAGACAGAACAGTAAGTTGATAGAYGAGACAAATAGGGCAATTTTGTACAAGTGGGTCAGATTGTTATAAGTGAGACAAGATTTTGTCATGACTGAAGATGAGGTTAGTTGGTGCTCAAGACTAGAGTGGATGAAGAGGAAAGCACACGCCTGAAGATATGTATAAAGAACCAACAGGGTCTAGACATCGCGCAATGTAATCTTTCCWAGAGACAGTTATTTCTGTTATTTCTGCATATCAAATCCAGATGTGTCTACTAYACCTGTCAGCCTATTGTCACCATTTCAGCCTAAGAACAGAGACGCTACATTGAGAATTACTAACTGTGGCTGTAGATTGGCCTAGCAGCCAGTTCTAGGTTCTTTAGCATGATTAAGATTTTATTTGTTCCTTGAAGATCACTATACCAGTTAAACCATCACAGAAGGCATGGCACTATATGTTATCCAAGATGAGAGTTCAGCATGGAAAGAGTCGAGGGTTGTGTTCCACTAAATAATGTTCTGTGACAGACAGGTTTCGCTCCAAAGTCTCATTTTGTCCTGTGTTCTCTCTCTCTCTGTTTTTTTTTTTTTTTTTTTTGTCTTTCTCTCTGAGCTTAGCTGTAAGTTCAAAGATAACAGTGTTAAAACCTGTTGGTGTTTTCGAGGTCTCAGTACTTTATGGGAAGAGATGGAATGTTTTCTAAACTGGTTGTTTCTGTCTTGCACAGCTTGTTGCCTGATGCACAGGTCCATTTTCTCTGTACTACCTGCTAATCCTCCTTCACAAGCTGCACCCTGTGGAATATTACCACTGCCTTCTGAGCCTTTTGTTGTTTTTTTTTCCTTTTCCTATGTGGAAAAAGAATTTGAACCTGCCTCCTATTGTGGCAGCTTCCAGTGCAATTCACACGTCCTTGCCTGCGAGTCACAGCATTGATTAGCAATTCTGTTTTCCTTTCTGTACTAGCTCTAGGTGTGAAACTCCAGAACAAGTGCTGGTGCCTTGCTGACATGTGTGCACGTGGCCATGAATTCTGTGGGAACTGTGGAGCTCGTGCTGACTGGCTCCATGTCCCCATTCACACTCGCCTCTGGGGAGAGTAGGAGTCATGAAACAACCCTGYGTGACAATGGTTGGGGCCTGGGGTTAGCTCACCTGTGAATTTTGATTTCTTTAGTTTCTTAACCTCAGTGGGGAATAATGTACAATTTACACATGTATAGGAAGGTTTGCGATCTGAATCTTCTACTGAAATGATCTGGATTCTTTCCCTTGACAGTATTATTTGCTCACTGTTACCTGAGCTGATCTGCAGCTAAGACAAYGCTTTGCAGATGCACTCTTTTTTTAAGCCTGTAAAATGCTGCTTTTTGGTCTGTCTCTTCAATGTGCTTCACATAGCTTGCATTCACATGGCCTCCCTTGGCTGTTAGGTGATTAGCTCAGCTGAAGTCTTTTTATTGATAATTACCTTCCCCATTTCTACTGTGCAGTGAGTAACCTACAGGCTGCTCCATTAATTATTGGGTCAGATACAAGTGGGAGAGAATCCTTTATGCAATCCATATGTGAGTCTAAGGAAAATAGATAATATTACATTTCTGCCTTCTGTTTTTCTCTTCTAGATAGAAACACTACTGTTGGTAAACAGCTTAGGAAGCAGACGGGGGTGGGATTCCGCTCATCTATTTTTTGCTGTCTGATGCTATCTAATCTGAGATAGTGGTTTCTTTTCCATATATAATAAATATATAGGTAGTGAAGAGAGTGAAGGTGATAGAGTGCAGAAGATAGGGTGTCCCTGGTAAATTGATGAAGCACTTTAGAAATGCTTGTTGCCTTCTATTGGCTATTAAAGAAGACTATCTTAACTTCAACATGTAATGAATGACTGAAAGTAGATCCAGATTATAAGTGTGTAGGTATTATAGTAGTAATTAARCTTGTTTTATATGTGTAGTAATTATAGTAACAAATATATAAAAATTTCTATTTGTAAAATCTTGCTTCAAAACCTGTATGTATCTATCTCATGCTATTAATTCTCATTGTAATTATCATCTGAAAGTAATAGCCCAGTGTAAAATGGCCTTGAGATGCAGACTGTTATACCTTTTTTGCAAGGTAACTGTTGGTAAGCTCCTCTTTCTGTGAGTTATGTTGCTGACTTGGAAAACCTTATCTTTTTCTCCTGCATTTACATTATTTGTATATGTGACAGTTTTCGGGTGGCCTTTAATCTCGAGTGCATTTTTTTTTTCTGAAGAGCAGTGAACATTTATATAAAAAATGAGAAATATCAAAAGAAATAGTTTCATTCTTCATGTTTGAGGGATGTCAGCATGTCCCAGAGCTTTGTAAGGTGATAATTAACAGAATGTAATTTAATGCTGCATATTTGCTTTGGTATGTGATCAGTCTTGCACGTACAGGCATGATTCTATTGACCTAGGTAATTGCTGGAGGAAATATCCATACTGTAATGGAAATATCCATACAGTCTTTGACATGACATAAATGTAACTTCAGGATTTGAAAATGTATTTTTAATATTTTAATACTGCAGGTATCACTTTTTATCTGAAAAGTTTAATATAGCTTCATCCACATCTTTAGTTGTTCTGGAGTTACATCTAGAAAAAGCCAGCCATGGAGTTGGTGGCTGTTCTGTGTTTCRGCGTAAGGAGATGGGTTCACAGTTCCGTGACCAGGCACATGAGCTCCAAAGAGTTTAAATCTGCTAGATTTCTGTTAGTGAATCTGGTCATGTAATTTACGTGACCCAAACAGCCAATTTTCCTGTCAGAGATTGTTAGAACAGAGTTTTCCATGTGTGTTTACAATTCTGAATTCTTTAACTAAGTAATGCACATATTTATTATTCATATCAAGCCTTCAGCACTGTACTTGGTGTTCCTGCATATTTTTATTCACAGCATGCTTCCGGCATATAAATTTTCATCATTTATTTTGCATTAAGTTACTATCTTATTAATACTTTCCCTTCATTTTTTGCATCTGTAAATTTTATGTCTGGATTTTTCTGTGTCACTGTAAAAAAAAGAAAAAAAAAGTCTTCTATTTGCCTGTTGCTCATAAAGTAGTACAGAAGTTATTCTGCCATGGGACAATCCTGCGGACCAGAACATGTAGGGCACTACCTCGGTACCCATTCGCTGCTCTGCCCTTTCCTTCCAGTATTGCTTTTAGTGCTTTAGGTGTCCCTGACCACTGTCTTGCAGCAGCCAGTCCTGTCACCCAGGGCTGGCCTTGGGCACGGGCTGCTGTGGACCAAGGATTGACGTGGCCATCTTTGGACTCCATGGGGAATCAGCAGCAGAGCATGGGCTAACGTGACCTTTTGTCCCAGAGGCCAGGGGAGGCTTATTCTGAATTATAGGAAACTGTAATCCCTAAATGTGGTGGAAGGATATCTYCTGAACAGCCATTGAGATGACATTGTGGTAAAAGTCATTTTAAAGCTATCTGTGGAAATAACACATTCTTTATCAGATGAGTAAATACATATTTTAAAAGGGAAAATAAGCCATCTGTCATCCCAGCACATCACAGCAGAAGACTGCATTAGGCTGTCAACAGCAGAGCTGTCAAAATCCAGTTTTGGAGAGGACAGATTTCATTTTCTGGCATTTAACAAGAYAATTGTATTATAAGGGTGAGCCTGACACTTGTTCCCAGAGTTGTTGCCTCTACTGATCCTTGTGCTCTTGATGCGAGCAGGCGAGCAGAAACCTCCCCTTGCGTGTTGTTTTATTTGCTATTTAGAAGGACACTTGATGGAGTGCTYGTTACTCTGCGTCTGTAGGAGCAAAGCTGTCGGGCTCAGGGTTAGCAGGGAGGGAGAGAAGTCATCAGCTCCGAGATGCCTCCCAGGAGCGTGGAGGAATGCTTAATGCAGCCCGCCAGGGACTGAGCACTTATGCATATCGACTCRCCCAAGGTCAGTCTGGAGGTGGTTGTGCATCCAGAAGCGGGATTGGCCTTTCTGCTCTAAATCTGATTTTTGCCTCAGAACACACAAATAGCAATGATTATTTTAAGGGTTATTRTTTCTCTTTGCATCTAAGATGCAAAGGATTAATAAGCAATCTGTTGAATCCAGGAGGGTATGATTTATGATTTTTCATGAGCATATCCCTGGTAGGTGTGTGTGAAAGCAACATGCCTCTGCGTGATACTTTTTTACCTGGAGAGCAGACCATGTCAGTTCATTGCAATTAAATAAAGAACTACAGTTCTTTAGGCCTCTCTAATGTACTMTATCTGTTATATCGCCATAAAACCTTATCTCCCTCAAAGTAATTGAAAATTATAGTTACTTTTGTTGTATTATGAGAATCTAATCAAGACACAGCAATAATAGTGCAGAATTCAATTTGATAATTATAACTAGTGCAGCTCAAATTGTAAACTGCTGCCTCRAAGTAGTTGTAATGAAATGTTTGTGATCAGTATCCAAAGTAATTAGAAAAATGTTTATTAGGAAACAAATAGCGGCAGTTTTAAGGTTTGCTTTTTATTATTTAATTTGGAGGAAGATCATGCTGATGTCTACAAGATTTGACACGGGCACTCCTCTGATAAACATTAAACAAACTGCTTGTGATTTGGAGTTCCTGCTTTTGGTTGTCTGTACCGGTTACCTGCAGCTGGATGGAGGAGAGGTGGTTTCTTTGCTTTGTTTCTTCCAGTAAAACTGAAGTCTGGGCRTTACTTTAGCCTTTGCAGGAAGCCCAACAGCCAGCACTATCTTAAACACAGGAGGTAAAAGAGTCCTAATGGGTGAATGACAAATTTGCACAAAGAGAAGAGCCTTTAAATCTGTTGTTGCCTTGGTATTGTTTGTGGCAGTTCAAGTCTTTGATCAAGGAACACTCTTTTTAGCCAAAATAGAGTCAGAGGTAGAAAATAAATTTGCAGTGGTCTCAGACAGAGTGCTTTAATAAATCAGGATCATGAAAGCACAGGGGGCAAAGCTGCTAACTACTAAAGAAAACTTAGGTGAGCTGACGACCTCTGTGCCAGGGAGCTCAACAACAAAAGTAAGTGTGTGTGTGTTTAGTGAAGGAGATCATGGAAYCTGCAAGTGAACTGGGTACAGAAAAAGTAAGATTGGAAGTAAATCTCAATATACTAACAGGTAGTCAGAAAAGCTGGATGAAAAGATATTTTATTAGAAATAATTGGAAGTTTGACCTTGTCCTGCAGACCAGTACATGCTCAATCATGTGCTGTTAAAGATATCAGCTATGGTAGGGATAAGTCTCTTCTAGCTTTTATACTGTGATTGAAAACAGTTGGGCCAGGWGGTTCCAGATACTTCAGGGTTTGACCGAGCAGTGATGGAATTGCTCATATTTAAAAGCAGCTGGGCTCTCACAGCTTGTTGAATCAAGGCTGAAGATTCAATTGCAGAGCCAAATGAAAGAGGGACCTACAGCCCTGTCGGGTTTGATTGCTAGGAGTGCACAAATCCTACCGCGTGTGTGCCCCTGAACTAGCAATAAGGGCTTGATGCAGGAATTAGAAAATGAAATTACGTGGCTCATTTCAAAGGTCAAAGTAGGTTATTAATGGCGTTAAAATCTGTTAATGTTTTTATGTCAGTACAAAAAGCTGGTATGCTTTCTATTCTCATAAGTAGGAAAGATTTGTGTGTGGCCTTGAGCTGAAAAATATGGGATACATATGTTTAAGTTCAGAATCAGAACCAAGGCTTTGATTGCTGAGCCTACTAATCTGTATATCTTCCCTGGAGATGTAAGAGATCATTTAGGGTTGGTCTGACTGCTGGAAAAATGTTTATTTTATAAATGCTGGCAAAAGCTTGACAAACCATTTTTTTTAAGCACCTGGGAAGATAAGAGAGGGGAACKAAAGGAAAAAAATGGCCATTATGTTTAGTGAATAAAACAGAGCTTGAAATGACTGCTTGGATGGAATACTGAGTTGTTGATCTGAAAAGCCAGTTTAATTGGAGATATATAAGGCTGAGATAGATACCTGAAGGAGAAATGGGGGCATATGTATTTCACAGAGGATTAAAAGGGTTCGGGAAATGGATCATTTTGACCTCTGTCTGTATTGTGTATGTCTGAGTGCCATCAGCATGGCTCATCCKAGCGTACAGACAGGAGCGCACACAGCTCTTAGCAAAACAAGCAGCTCTTGGATTGAAGAATGGGGCTCTCAGCCTGCCTCGGTTTAAGTAGCTGGGGTCTGGGAGGGCTTTAAATGTCTTCTGAAAGGCAGCAGTAGCCTTTACAAATTTTCTTAGGGAGCACTGTTTTATTTTAGCTGCAAAAATATTGGGATAGGGTGCAGCATTATTGTTTATAAGTGATTGGGGCAGAGACGGGGATAAGCAATAAAAAACATTCAATCCCTCTATGAGTAAAATAGATACTTTTGATATTCAATTTCTCCTACTGGGGCTTGTAAGTCAAGCTGTTCCTTTTTTTTTTTTTGTTTTCCTACAATAGCTGCTGCTGCCCACTCTAGCCCATYGGCCAAGTTGTGCTCCTGTGACACCTTTTGTATTTTGTCTTTTGCGTATGCTGCAGTGACCTTGTGCTTTTGCCACAGTAAAACATCTCATTCCCGAAAGGAAAAGTGGTGGAATGGGAGCTGTTGCCCCATGAGAACTGGATGGGCCACCAGGGGCTCCCAGAAAGGCTCAGAGTGGGTTATTTGTGGCTCTGTCCAACTTCCAGCCCTGTATGCATGACTTCATTGACAAGAGCAAGTCCTCAGGCCACAGCATCCAGCTCATCCTCCATGAGTTTCACTAGTCAGAAAGTGAAAGGCATACAAATCTGCTCAAAGCAATGTATTTGGTGGCCAATATAAGTTAAAAATCCAAAAAGACTTGGCAGGATTAGGAAATGGAGCAGTGACATGACTTCTTTGAAGCAAATGGAAACTTTTAAAAGCTTCATTAAAAAAAAAGTGCCTAATTAAACATTTTAATGAGGAAACAAGCTTTCAGTGAGCCTGTGAAGAAAGCTATTTCTGGAGGTTTTGATCCCATTTTGGTGAACATTATAAAATTTGAAAACAAACTTGAGGCAGTGGAAGTATAAACACAATTAAAAATGCTTCACMAAAGCAGTATTATAAAATCACCATTTTTTAAATTTAGGAATAATGCTGGCAAATTATTGATGAGTTCTGCTCTGAAGCAACTCTGATGAATAACTTTCCCCCTTTATTAAAAAGGTGTAATTAGAGCAAACATTGTTTAACACCAAAATGTCAGCATTTGTCAACAGTCCTATAATTGCAATTTTGCTTGCTGTTTGAAAGTGAGGCCCGATTACATGCATAAATGGTTGGTGACTCTTTGATGATTTCCTACTGTTCTCCAAATGATCACATCTCCATTGGAGAAGCTTGGCACAAAATAGCGCATAAATGTGAATGCAGTTTTCAAAGTTAAGACTCTGAGGTCTTACTGGTAGCAGCTGACTGTTTGTCTGGTTTTTGCTCTTGTGTGACATTTATGATTGTAGATAGTGGAGAACCAACTACAAAGMGATTTTGTCTTTCATTTAACCATAAAGCCAAGTTCAAGTTGTAATTGGAGTAACAGAGCTTTTGTTCAGGAAATAGGGTAGCTATAGGCAATAAACTCAGCCAGCAGAAGGGCTGAGCAGACCTTGGAGGGGATGATGTACCTAAAGTGTCTTTGAGGAGTCTGCCAGTGCCTAAAAAACAAATAACCTTGATGTATTTTATACAGCATAAAGTAGCAAAAATGAGAACTAAGAGCCATTGCCCATCCAGTCAATATGTGTGTGGTGTCAAATGCTTAAGGTACAGGCTTATGAGGCTTTCACTGTGCAACTACAAAGTAAATTGTCCACCAAAATGTTTTTTCTCGAAGTCATGATAGTTAAAATATGTTTTATGTACTAAAGCTTGCAGTTTATAGCTTTTTTTCCACTTCTTATATTGCTGCCTCATATTTACTGCTGGAATTCTGATATGACCAAAAGGAAAACACATTGGGATGGATTTTCTTCTTGACGATATAGCTGTAGTTTCACGAGAACTTGTGCATCCTTTCAGATTTRTATGAGTTCAGCACCTCTGGCCTGAATTTTAGCCCTATACAGCTTATCTTTTTCCAAAGATGCAGTGACAAAGGGTCCATCTGAAGATGAACAGAACATCTGTTTGCAACCATCCATGTTATTAATGACTGAGTGTTCAAATGTTCAAATCTTTCCTCATCAATTTGAAGAAAGAATATCTGGGCTACAACCAAAGTGACAGTCAAAAAGAAGGAAAAAATATAAGAAGAAAATAAGTTTATGATGAAGAATGAATTTCTAGCTGGCCCAGTGCACTGACACCACTTTAGTTTTATGTCTGTCCCTTGCACTACTTTTTGTCTGYAAAAAATGCTCAGCAAACAGTTCAGGGAAGGCAGTTGGCATAGTCCCTAATGAGACAAGATAAAGTGTCCTGTTGTGATGATGACAGCAAATTTACTAAGAGAACTGCAGTTTGACAACTTTGTGAATTGATCCTTGATTCCTTGATTGCTTRCTTAATCGCCTGTTACCATCTCTCTTCTGGCCCCCTCCATGCTCCCCTTGCCTTTGTCAGCACTTCTTCAGCTTAGGGACTCCCTYTAGCCCCTTGGATCATGAATACTGGAAAAACAGATTCTAGTTTTGGGATTTTGTTTTATTTGTGTTTAATTTGTACTCTTGGCCTGCTGTCAGAGTGGGAATTCACAGATGATTGAGACTCTACAGTTCACTTTACCTCAGACTAATGAGTCTCAGGAAGAGAATTTCTTAGTTTTGCTTATTAGGGGAGGGGGATACTAATTAAAGCACCATCTCAGCGGGTGCTGAGTACCTTAAGCAGATGTTTAATTCAAGGAAGTGTAATGCTGAGCACATTTAGCACTCAGAAATGTTCTGTCTGCAGCAGATCTCCGGTCAGATAAGGAGTACACGAGACAAAGAGTATTTCAGCAAGTGGTACCAGTGGTGGATTTGGCAGGATTTGCATGGAGTGCACAGGAGAGGCTGGACATTTCTCATGAGGAGATGGTTGCCCATGTTCAGACTACAAATCATCTTGAGATCTTCCCAGATGAAAAGCACTAAGAACTTTGCAGTTGTATTTACAACTTCAACTCAGAAAATATTGCCCTATATCCAATTTAAATCTACTACTGTGATGCCTAAAGGATCAAGGGGATTGGAAAGAGATTTGCAGTGGCTTCACAAGTTCTCTTGAGTATCTCCTAGGCTGTATAATGATGTGTGAATGTACAAATTATACATAAAATTAAGGGATAAGAAAAAGATAGGTTTGACTTGAGACAGCCAAAGTTGATGCCAAAATATATTCCAATGAGTTGATTCTCCTCTTGGTAGTACTCTGAAGCTTACTTCAGTGCAAGGTATAGGCTGATCTCTTTGCTTGCATTTCCATGTCTTTTGTGTCTTCCTTTCATGGGTGGGAAAAAAGCAAGCTTTAATTTATTTGCTAACTTGGTCTGTGATTTTTACTGTATTTGCTGACAATTAGTTGAAAATAGTAAACAAGCTGTTATGGATATGAAACTCAGCAGTATAATTAGCTAAGTGATAAGATGGAAAAGAAAATCAATTATCCTACAAGGAGATTGAAGATCACTGTTGTTCAAGATCCAWGATTATACATGTGACTGTGATACCACGTGACTATCGTTCTGAAGGGTTTTTTTCTTTTTGCACCATGTGAAGTCAGAGTTAAAGTATTTTGCCTAGCAACATGACTCAAAACTAAAAGAAGATATTGACCTGTGGAGGTGTTTTGGGGTTTTTTTTYCCCCAATTCTTGCTCTTGGTARCATTGGTAGCATAATTGTACTTGTTTTATTAACTGCTTGGGATTTTCATAATGATTATCCTTCCATACAAGAATATTGGTAAGTARCGAGAAAGAACTGAGTGTATAAAATAGGTCTAAAATGTAAATGTGTCTCCCAGGATGGAGATGACTTCTGAGCATGAGCTTTTCTTTATTAGGGGCAACATTTATTTTGGTGATAAGGGGTTGTAAATTCCTATTCAACATTATCCTTGAGAGAAGGGGAGAAGTGGCAAATGGCTTCTGTGGTGGGGAGACTTAAGGACATGCACAGGTAGTAGATAAGGCATATGTGTGTGTAGGTAGGGATATGTCTTTGAAATATCATTGTGTATATGTATACATGAAGCATTTCCCTAATCGAATGGTGGCATATTTGAAAGTTCATATCTATTTGCTTAAGTCTTTACATACTTTGATCCAAAATAAGGTCAATATCTAGATCTGTAAAACCAGCAGATACTCAAGTTCAATAAAGTAGTTAAACACCTGCCTAATTTTGAGCACGTATTCTTACTGTAGTCAGCTTTTTAATGCGGTAATCAGCAGTAAACCAAAAGCTTATCCTATGATAGTAAAAAAAGCAAGTGCTGTTATGTATACAACATGATGCCTATTCCCTCCCTGTATGTGAAAGCAATATGTCCCTTATACATACAATATGATACCTATTCCCTCCCTGTATGTGAAAGCAATATGTCCCTCTGAAGAGTGTCTCTCTCTCTTTCTTTCTAAGCTATCTATGAACAGTCATGTGAAGCTTATCGACACCAAGGGAAGACATCAGGCTTTTTCCACATTGATTCAGACGGAAGTGGGCCGCTTGGACCACTCCACGTTTTTTGCAATATAACAGGTAATGATCTAACAGTGTATGGTGGTTCTAACGTTATCAATGCATGTTATTGTTATACTGYTAAGAGAACCTCAGAATCATGGATCTTTGAGCAGCAGAAAAAGGCAGAGTGCTGGTAGCAAGTGAAGTGAGCATTCAGCTCTAGATATAGTACCTTAAATTGGGTCCAGATCAAAGAAATAAACCTTTTCCTGCTGCTAAAAGAGTAAGGGTATTTATACCATATAAAGGAGATTGCTAATGTATTTTTTGCAAAACCATGACTTTTTTGACATATCAGTATTTTCTCCTAACTATCTAGAAACTCTAGAATTCGAATCGTTCTCCAAACTGAAACATTTYGTGAGACAAAGGAGGATGCACAGAGAAAGAGTTAATAGATGCAAGTTCTTGATCAGTATAAAAATAAGCAAGTTGTCTTTACACGAAGTAAATAAATAAGTTTTGTTGATTTTGTTTTCTGCTGTTTTTCTCTTAATTTGAGGTTCATTTCAGGACTCTGTAGGGAAGGACCTCACAGATACTAAGCTGGAACTACTAGTCCTAGAACAGGGAGGTTCAAGACTGCAGGAAATAGAGCCTTATCCCTAATTAGACCAAGAAAACCACTACCTAACAAAGTGGGAATGATTACTGAGCTCCTGCTCTGAACTAACTGTAAGCTCCTCCTGTCTGACTAGGCCAGAGCACGTTCACTCATACAAGTGTGTTGCCTTTGATGTTCTGGAGAACAGACACCTCCCATCTCCATGGGTACAAGCATGGAGAAGGTGCGGTGCTCTTAGAGGGAGGGACTCTGAACTGAAYAGTGCCAGAATGAAAGCTTGGAGAGATGGCCTCTGAAAGCCTGCAGTTCTGTAGTTTGAAAATAAAAAGTGTTTCAAGTGAAAATCCCTGTCTGACAATTTCTCCCCTCTGGTATATGGGTCTTTTTCATATGAAGGGCTGTCATGCAAAGCTATAAGAAAAGGTTGTGTGGGTTGTGATAGATGGGAAAACTCTTCTTTGGCTTTCTAATTTGGAAATGGAAAGGAAATATGCTAGATTGTYTCCTCTTTGAAATTTTTGGCTTCCTCTGGTCAGGTATGGATGAAAGAGTATATTGTTACCTTTTCTAAACTGCTAATTCTGATTGAATTAATTTGCCACATGTTCCCTCTGTACTTAATCCTAAAAAGAAAGGACTCGAGATATTTATATTTTTTCTTAATCTCCTTGTACTTAAAGTGTCTCAAATTAAATTTTCATTTTGACTTAATTGGGCAATCATTATGTTAATTAAATGCACAGCAGTTAATTATTAAATATGTTTTTTATTCAAGTGTAACAAATATTTAATAAGATATGTCTTCTTTACTGTTAYTGAATCTCATAAGAATTGAAATAGACTTTCACCTTTCTGTCTGAATATCCTTCCTTGATCTCCACTACGGGAAATGTGCTCATTTTTATTATTTATCATATAAATATGTGTGATCAAAACATTGTCAGCGCTTTTTATCTCTCCTGGARAAGTAGTATTTTTGACAAGATGCAGAAAGCATTTGCTTTCCTTATATAAGTTTTATTTGGCAGAAATCCAAAAGGCGTATACCTGATTCTCATTCTATCTGTAATGAGTTTGCTGTTGACGTTTCTATTTTATTTTAGTTACCAGAAAAGTGGTGATGGAGAAAACTGACAGGACATCCTAGCCTAGAAAACTTTCCTTTTTGTAGATGTCTTATTTGGGATAAAGATAATAATTTGTCATAGTCATCCCTATTATTCACATTATATAAAGGAGGATTGAGGTGCAAAGAGAAATTACTGCTTTATAGTTATTCAGAGAGCTTGAGGGTGTAAAACCAGAAGAAGTCTGCAGGAAGGCAGCCCCACTGATCAGGAGTGCAGATAGCTGCTAAAGACTAAACAGATCAAAGAGGTGGTTGAGGAGAACTGTCGCAGAAATGCGTGGAAATCCTAAGTGGTACAGGGAAARCAAATAGAGATTGATTCTTTTTCACAATATAGGAGCTAAGGGACAATTGAATTATCGAGCAGCAGAATTTTGTTGTTTRTTTTATTCTTCTTGATGTAGTGCATAATTCAATCTTAGACGTGTTGGCTCAGGACATCGTGGAGGCCACTGTATCAACAGAGTGAAAAAAATGACTAGAAAAGCAAACAAACAAAAACCTTGGGTTGATTCAGAAAGCACTTTTAAGCATGGAGGCTTGGATGCAACATGCAGCTTAGGTAGTGAGCTGGAAAATGGCTTCAGGAAAGCTCCAAGGCAGTATTTTGCCCTCCTTTGCTTGCCTGTGTACCTGCTCTTTCTCCAAGGCTGGGACAGGCTTCTGARCTACATGAAGCTTTGCTTGTGCTCAGACTGACATTTCCTTTTTTTGTTCTTGTTGGGTTTGTTTGTTTGTTTTAATGGCGTGCAAGAAGAGGTAACCTCTTTATGCCCAAAACAYACATATGCTGAAGAATTTAGATGTGGAGTAGAAAAATTTGAGAAATACGCTTTAAAAAGTAGAGGTGCAGTGAGCTCATGACTTCTGGGAAGTGCAGTAGTACCTTGAATCTGTGAAAGTTGAGAAAGATCTCTCAGCAGCAATGACTGGCATCATCACATGTAGAGAACCATGTTATTCCTTCAAGTTCAGTTTTATTTAGAGCTGTTTATAATTTTTATCTGTTTAATTGTACAGATAGGGCTTTGTCTGTAGCTAATTATTAACTAAGACAGATTAGCAMCTGCTTTCCCAAACATTGGTGTCTCGCCATAGACATCCCATATGTGAGAGGGATATGGAAAGGCTCAACATCATAAGTTAATTTATTATCTCTATATTCCCAGTTGTTTCTATGCTACCTGCCAACTTTAATAGCTCAATGCTGAACTGAAAGGATGYAGAAAAGCACAGAATTGCAAGTGTGTGTGTATTGAGAGGGAGATGGACAGTCGTACAATGACATAGAGGGAGAGAGAAATAGAAGAAGTGGAATCTTGAAAAGTAAAAAGACCAAAAAGGAGAGCAATRCAAAGTCAACTTCCAGTATGATGAGAAATTTAACACCAATGTTTCACAGGATCTCTGCTATCCACCAGAGTGGATAAATATATTTATTTATTCATTGACTGAAAAGGTGACTAAAAAGAGCAAGGTGACAAAACCCGCAGTTGGCTTACGCTTAAGTTAATCAAGAACAGAGAAGAGTATGTGAGGTACTAGAAGTGTCCTTGTCTCGAAGACTGTTTATTGCTAGTAATGTTATAGTAAATATTTGAAAAGGGAGGTACTGCAGAAGAGTGAAATACCTGATCAGAAAGATATCTGTGCAAAGAAAAGCTAAAAATAATCAAATTGCAGCTATTTAGATTACAATGGGCCTCACTGATAGCAATGATGTTCTGATACTGTCATTTCCTTACAATAGGAGTCAGTAGAGAGTTCAATGGCAAGGAAGGACAAGCTGAAAACTAGTAAAGAAACAACACATTATTGACGTGAAGTTTTCATCACTAGGTGCCCATTAAACGCTTAACAAAGTAATGTTMACAGGGAAATCCATCAATTATAAATAATACACAATAAATATGTGTGTGCAGAGGGCCATGAGTATTTGTGTGGGTTCCTGCAGGGATTGTTAATTCTGGGTATTTAATACTATGAGTGCACAGCCCCCCGCCRTTTCCATGGCCAGCTCCAGGGGGACTAGATCTATTGGCCTTCTTTGGGCTCCTCCACTGTCTGCARTGCTCTTGACCCTTGTGTTCTTGCCTTAGGTAGATAGTGGATTTGTCCCATCATGTTTTAGAGCAATAAACAACCACCAGGGCAGGGGAGAAAATCTTCCCTGTAGGCAGACTGTAAGATATTTAGTGCAATTGAATTAATCTGCACTTGCCACTGGGAAGGCTGGTGATGATCAATATCAGAAAATGGCTAATGGACCATCTGAAACTCCATTCAGCTAGTCCTTATATTCTTGGGAGGCTTGTTCTTTTTTTCTTTTTTTTTTTTTTTTTTTTTTTTTTTTTTTTTTTTTTTTTTTTGGAAGTCTATTGATCTGCCCTGAGTACTACTTAAGACACTAATAATGATATTCTGTAGCACAGTGTCTGTACTCAGTCTACATCCATGCACTTGGTTGGCTTCCCTGCAACGGAAGGTGTTTGTAATGATCTCTCCTCACCTCCCCAGCATAAATTTTAGCCCTGCTATCTCAAAAACTTTCTTACAATATACTAAGTCATTCTGTTGCCTAACTACATCTTTACTGATGCAGTTTTAATGTACAGCCTTCAAATCAATAATGCTTAGAAATTGCTATGACAAGATCAATGCTTAGTTTTATCTTGGCCAGGTATTTATCAATTCCTCCAAGTGCTTTAGTTTTTTTACCTCCACAGGTGCAGATCAGGAAAAAATGAGACCTTATCCCAGGTCTKGCTCCTAGTCTAAAATCCATTTTATAATTTTCTAATAATTTAAAAAAAGAAACAAAACATATTCTTCCGTGTTGCAGATCATCTCTGTTTTTGCARTCTCCTGTCAAAATGCAAATATTGCCTTATTTTTCTGGTGAAAGAAAAGTAAAGCTTTATTTTCTCCACCTGCAAATACTGAACAAAAACTGCTTAAATCACAGATATAATAGGGGATTCTAACAGGAGCAGGAGGAGATTGCCAACTAAAGTGATATTTGCAGTTTCTTTATCAAATTGCCTTTAGTCTATTTCTTCATTCAGCTAACAATGATCAAGACTTTTATTGCTCCGTAGAGTACATATTCAATGGCATGTTAACAATCAGGGCTGAATTCAGGAGGATACAAGCTATATGCATAGCTTAAGTGTCTAAATACATTAAGTGTCTGAATAGCCCTACTTGTAGCAAGATTTTTGGCCAGCTATTTGAAGGAAATATTGTAGCAACTCAGCTTGACATGGCTGAGAATAGCAAGGAATGGTCTGATACATAGCAGAGCTGGCCCAGATTCAATCCCCATCCACAGCAGGCATCCCCATTGATGCTCACTACATAATCATCGAGCTCATGGTGATCCTCTGCTGCCTGGCATCCATTTTTACTTTCTTTTTTTAGTTTCTCTCTCAGAAATCTCAATTCATCAGTTTATATCACYTTCTAATCTGTTTTCCCATAATAAYCTCTTTTTACTTTTTGAGGCAGCTACAGTAACCCAGAAATCACCTTGMGCTTTAACCACTGTCACATTTTCTGTGGACACGTGTGACCCTCACAGGGAGCAGATGTCTGGCATCGGTTAGGCTAAAACAGTAACAGACAGGCCGAGCAGGAGGTCCTGCCCTGCACTCTGCTTTCATTGCTGTGTCTCCATCACTGCAGGACCAGAGCTTATGAGATATGAAACTCCTTTAGGTTCTCAAAGCAAACCAGGTGAGATTTTGTGGCTTTGAACTTCTTCAGGAAGGTTTTGGAGTGCTTGGTTTTTTATGAATGTACTTTTCAGCCRGCTGTCTGTAATTTTGATTGACTTCATCTTTGAGGAAAAACAATGAATGGGAATCCTTTGGTAATTATTTAGCACTACTTAGATTAAAGGCACACCATAAAGATTTGCAATTTATCCGCCTGAACACTGTTGTTTTCCTGGCGTGCTCTAGTTCTGACAATTTATATGTTTCTGTTTTGAATTTTCATTAAATATTCCAGAACTTTATAAAATGAAAAGCACCACTTAATGTTTGTATTATGTCAAAGGCAGTGAGCTGTCAGCAGCTGCAGTGTTGCTTTCAGTAAGCTCAGCCTGATGAAATCCTGTGCTTCTCATGAGTGTTGCAAGAAAGCATAACAGATATTTTCCTCTGACCTCTMCCTCTGATCCAGGGTTACTGCTACTTCTGCCACGTTTGTGGTGCTCAGCAGTGAGCACAAAGCTGCAGCCCTCTCAAAATCACTTCAGCTGCCTCAGTTACCAGGGTGGGATGAACGTGCTTTACAGGCAGGTGTGTCCAATGGTGCCATGTAAGAAACCTTCAGCCATCCTACCTGGCGTCCAGCCACCTTCCAGGATGACAGTGAGGTCCTGTGGGCTCCGTTGCTTCTCTACTGGGCTCACACAGGGGTCCGAGCTATTGGAAGGCATTGAAAATGACAGAAGGTGCGGGCACTGAGGTTACCACATTTCATTTTAGAGAAAGAAACCTGCATGTAAGAAAAATGAAYTGTTGTCATCATCATGAAGAKAGTGTTTAYAAAAGAGAAGTATCTGTTTTGCACTAGCAAATAGTTCCGTGACAGCTYCTCTGGTTTTTGAAGAGGAGTAATTTTGCCTGCTCCTAGATGACCTGCATTACAGGAAATACAAGAATGGATGATGCCAGRCAGGAGGCTGGCAAGAGTGATGGTTTGCCACCCCTGGTCTTCAGCACAGCATTCAAGGATGCTGGTCACAGTCGGGACATCTTGGAGCAACTAGAGGACACCCTAAACCTGGGGCCAGTGGTGAGGAACCTCCATCTCTGCAACATGGAGGAAGCCAGGAGCACGGCTTTGTCCTCCATCCTGGCTCCTAGGCACCATTGTATGGCCAGTGCCTTCCTGGTGACTGCATGATCCCAGGAAATATATTCCCTGAAGGCACAAGCGTGTCGTGGGGGATGCACACAGGGCTCAGTGGGGGACAGGAGCCCACGCAGAATTGTTTCCATGGAAATGCATTGCAGCATGGAGACACTCGCTCGAAGTATCGACAAATGAATCAGAAACTAGGGGTTTGATGAGCACAAAGAAAGCTGCAAAAGCACCACAGCACCGGTCAGCCAGCCGAGAAGCAAATGAGAGGTAGGAGGAAAAAAAAATGGGTAGGTCAGATAGATGCAGAAAACACCTACTTGGAATTAGTGAATTCAAGCTGCTCACTTCTAAGAAATTGGTTTTCCTCCATTCCCTTTGAGGAGGATAAGAGCAGCTAGGTTGAACTGTCACTGCAGCTTAAAACAATACTATGCTAAAGGGCTGGAGCCTGCCTTTTGTGTGCTTGCTGCTCCTGTAGCTGTAGGTGCGGCTTTCAGGACGGTATTTGGCATTCAGTGTAGAGCTCCATGAAACAAGGGCATCGTATGAGCCCTCAGCACAATCTTTCTCTCTCTCATGTAGCRTTTACCGTATGTTTGGCTTGTTGGCAATTTAATCAGTCTGAATAATCTTGTTTTGTGACAAACCTCCTAAATCACGAAGGAGTGATGCAGTTTGCATGGCTGAAATGTGCACCACAGAGATATTTCAAGTTGAAGAATAAAAATGAGAATTAGACAATACAGAACTCATTGAAAGCCAGTTTTCCAGCTGCTCTAATTTCCCACAATTTAATTTGTGTGCTGTCAAAAGCAACTTGGAGGTGTCTAGCAAGATGATAGAACTATGGGTGAGGCTAAACAGTCTGAAATGTGCTGAATGCATTGCAGTCCCATGCTGTAAAAAAAATCTCCTAGGACCAAATAYAGGCAGCATAATATCCTAGTAAATTGGACCATTAAATAAAACTGCAAAGTCATAAAGCTGTAGCATTACCCTGAAATTAAAGCATTGTCACCTTTGAATTATGAAACAATATAACAAGCATTTAGGAAATCTACTTCTTAAGGCCACATTTAAGTATTCTAGGTTATACAGTAGAAGATGTAGCTACACTCTCCCACTGGGTTTTGACTGACTCTCAGCCTATGTGTGGTTTGAAATTCTRCTAAGCTGAGAAAGTAATAAAATAATAAGGTGGAATAATAGAAGGTAAAAATAAACAGTGACCTTTGTCTAGAGAACAACATTTTCATTCTCATTGTAAATTCACAAGTGCAAGGAGAGCTCATTAAGTTGAGTAAACAGGGGAAGAAAGCATATAACATGGACAAACATAAAAGGGTAATGATAACCTTTTTGTCGAAATAAAGGAAATAGAGCCTTATCTATCCGGTTTAGGAGCATCCAGACATGGGAATGACTAGAAGCTACTGACATTCGACTTGTTTTGCACCTGTGATTGCAGAATATCACCCTCTAAAAATACAATGAAAACAAAAGCAAAGGAAGAAGTGTTTTTTGTAAAATGTTTCTAAGGTGAAATAGGTACAATGTTTGTAGTCTCATTTTCAAAGACATAAGCATAATGTTTACAGAGGTTTGCCAGCACTTCTGTATGCACAAGTCAGGGAGCTCAGCTGCAGGCAGCTGTTCACAGCTTTTTAACAGTGCTGATCTGCGTGCATGTCCAGACTGCAGCTRTATGATTGCTGTTGTGGGTCCTGGCGTACTCCTGAAATGCAAGCTCCCAGTATTGTCAGTAGGCTTCAGAGTAAACACTGATTGAGCTGTAGGAGGATAATTCCTTGCCCTTGTTCTGAGGCAGASAGCTAAAATTTGAGAGCTGCCTTAATTAAAATTTGCTGAAGTGAATTTGTGCAAACACTATGAGCTTGTATAGAAGTTGCCTAAATGAATAGAGAAGAGTTAGAACAGAAAACTGTTCAGTCTGCTGGAGGCATGTCCTGGTGTTCTTCCTTACACTGCTGGGAGGATATGAGATGACGAATATGGGACTTGAGTAAAGGGCAAGAGTTGGCCTATGTGCTGAGGGTTTTGGAATGAAGGAAGGTTGGGATTATTTTTGTGTTGGTTTTTGATCTGTGGACATAAGCAGCTGTGGTTTTGGTCTTCTCTTGGAATGGTTCAAGGATGCCCTGCTGTTCAGCGCTCAGTTACTTCTCTCCTAGTCAGCTGAGCACTGTAGTGAGCAATACCGGCTCCCAAACCCTACTCTAAGGCAGACTGAGGCTTAAATCATTTTCAGGCTCATTTGCTGCACTTAAGCCATATGGTGGCCAGTAAAAGCTGAAACATGGTAACTTTTCAAGTTATTTTGACTTCAGCTCAAGTCATGTTTGACTATGCCTTTGAAAGGAGCATTCTCTATTTTTGTTGAAACCTACTCCTTATTTTCCTATGGGATAATATGTAGCTTTGTGCGTATTACATTGTGCCTTAACATTTCAATCACCTTGTTGTGAGATGGAAATACTTGGAAATACTTCACCCCCTGTGAAGTAGGAAGAAACGTGGATGAGATAGAAAGGTGCTGGTATCCTTGAATAGGTATCTCTTCTTTATCCACCATTAGCTAACTCTTTTGTTGCACATCTGTGGTGTGTTGGGCTATCTTTCCAACTTGAGCGTTTCCTTTCAGACTCCTCTTTGTTTAATTACTTGAAAAACAAGAAAAGGAGATGTAGTTTCTCTGTACTCTTTCTCCACCAGCTTTTTCCACAAGAAAGGAGGGGKTTTTTTGGATGGCAGTAGATTCTGCTTCCCCATATGTGTTTGCTGGTGATTGTGACTGTTGTTTCATTACATCAGTGAGCGAAATATGTATACTTTCTGAGTTGATAGTTATCTGATAGTTATATTTACCATAGAGGTAGAACATAAAAAGACTCTCTGAAGTGACCAGCCAAACACGAACTAACTAGTGAAAATAATAACCATAATAGATTGACCATGTGTAGATAARGAAATTACTGAAGTGTAACTTAGACTCTTCCTTTCCACTACTATTGGTTTTCCTCCTCTTCTGATTTATTTAGTAAATTGTGGCTATGTTCAGAAAAATAATTTGAATGCTTTTCTTTTCCCCTCAAAACTTAAGGATCGAAAAAATTGCTGTTGACTTCTCATTTCTATAAAATGCTAGATGGTAAAAGAAGACCTCAAATGTCCATGTTCAGGTCCCACAGGGATGTCTCAGTTAGCCKTAGCAGCAAAAGAACCACTGGAAATGAATGATCATCATGGAGGAAGGTAGGAGACAGACACGTTGGATTGTCTGATACCCTGGTTAATGAATGTGTCTCCCCAACAGTGTTTTCAAATAATTACATTTCCAACACTGTTTGGAAATTATTATGGTAATTATTATGAGCTTTTCCTAGCTTTCATTTTGAACTTCTAGATTTTCAATTCATGACAATTTYAGTTTTATCAGGTACCATACAGCCCATTCCCTGATACAGAAGTACAAAGCTGAGAAAGCACAGTAGCGTTAAGCACTTTGAAACTCCTGTGTTAAGATTATTGCACTTCCTGAGCAGTACTGTAACAAGCTATGCTAATTGTATTACAGTTTGTCAAAAATGTATTAATAACTTTCAATAGAAGAGCTTTTGACTGACCGCTCAGAATCTCTGACAACTGRACGGTTCCATTTCCTCTTGTTTTTACAGCACACTCTTAGTAGGAACAACTTAATGTTTTTCTTTATAGGAGGTCTTTCAGTGAAGACAGAGGTTTAACTTCCACCAGCTTTAGTGATAGCAAAGATCACCTTCAGACACTCTTGAAAAATCCACTCTGGTCGTGAAAAWCCCAGAGCTTGCAAAAGAAAGAAGAGAAAGGCTCTGGCTGATAAGAACCACTACTTTCAGAAGTACAAGATACATGTTATGAAATTGCTTGATTATATTGTGTTGAATACAGTATATTGTGGAGGACAGTYTTGACTGTGATTACAGGCTTTGGTGTAAGTTTTACAAAGCAAAAAAATTGTATTACTTCTAGCAGGTTTTATCYAACTTTTATGTGTCACACACTGCACCAGTTCAACTCAGCCTCAAGGATGCACAAACATCATCTTGAGTTCAGTAGAAATCACAAAATTRTAGATTTACAAGACAGTTGTTTCTGTCTGCCATCACAGAAATCATGAGAATGCCGTGTGTGAACATATGACATGCTATAAGCATACACTGTYTTTACACTTTCAGAAGTCCTAGGTCTTGCTGTAATTGTACTGAAAAGTAATTTTGCCTTAACTTGCAGCCAGGTCTTGAAACAGACCTCTTTAAAGCAGTCCGGATCTCCAGATGCTGGCTGGTTGTTCTTTGGCTGTCATCTTAAGGTCTCTTTAAGGAAAATCCATTTAAATTATYGTCTCTGCAAAGATGATCCTTTAGGTTAGTAATAGACCTCCAAGAATTCTGTCTAAATTATGATATTTGTAGCTTAACAAAAATAAGTTGACTTCCACAAAGATGGCTTGTCATGCTAGTGTACTGGGGAGTAACRGTAAAGCTAGTGCTGTGCAAGAACTCAGACCAGATAATATGGCTGTAAAGCTGAATGTGGATATTTAAATGTGTAGTATTAAGGTCAGTTTAGAAAAGATTGAATATGACATTATTCAGAATTTCCCTATTGAAGCAGGAATAACAAAAAAAGTAATGTCCSTCATCCAGATGTTGCTACTTTCTCCATTGCTGTCCATAGGTTTCAGCAAGTGAGACTGAAGACTTAATCTCAAACGATTAAAATTTGCTTTCATTTATTTTGGATTTGTCAGTACATCATATCCTCCGTGGACAAGCAGGGTCATTTTCTGATTAAGATGGAATTTGCTGGATGTCTCTCAGCCTTACGGAGTGCATGAAGGCCTCGTCCTGTGAATGCTCTATAGAATCTGGCCTTTACCCTGAGTCAGCTCGACTGGYTGCCTGGTCGGTTTGTCCTTGTTATCTTGCCCCTGAACCAGACAGTAAACGGGCTACCTGCTTGCCTAATTGATTCTCATTGTGGYGATGTTCTTATCATTTCAACGTATTATGATGGACTGGTCATGGACTGGGATGTTTCAGGAAAGCGTGGATTCAGGTTGTACCAAGATTTATTTCCTGTGGGCTGAGAAATCCCTCATTCTACTCGGAAATGCAATGAAAGGAATGCAAATGGGGTTCCCAGCATGGAAGAATGTCAAAAATTGTGGTTAACTGCAGATACTGAATCATATGTTGTTCTGCACTATCATCCAAGTAGGATACCACTTGGCTTCTATGTAGAAAAATGTTAGTGCTGAGTAAAATGGCTRGTATGATTTCTAACTGAGCAATAAGAGCGTATTCTCAATTTCTCTGCCAAGAGGTCTGTTTGTAGTAAGTTGATGTGAGCTCATCAGCTGCAGTCCATCGTTACCTTTTGTTACTACAGCAGAGTGGGCTGTGCTCTAAGGCCAAGATAGGTTTGCAAAAGATGAGYGTCATCAACCTAAGCCATATCATTAAATCATTTCTCTTGGGGCCCAGAGCCATCTGAAATGCATCTAGTTTGTTCCCAATGCCTAAACATCCCCYGTCCTTCCAAGGAAGCTTATAGTTTATCTCTAGCTTTGCAGTGTTTGCTCTGGTTGGTTCAGGGAGAAACACCTATGTGGATTAGACTGATCTGCAACAGTTCTTCATTGCAGAATGGCCATTTCAGAGCACGAGGTCAAGCTGATAACTGATCCTACCTCCAATGTAGTAAAGCTTTAGATGCTGATTTCTTTGTTGGGTTGGTTTGTTTGCTTGCATTTTGTTCCCTGAATTTTGAAAGTTTTGTTGTTTTGGGTTTTTTTGCTGTTAAATTCCTGTTCAATCTTTTTTTCTCCTTTAACAGAAGATAAGATCTGGACTTCAGTGCAGCACAACAACACGGAGCTGACCCGAGTCCGTGGAGCTGGTCCGCAGAAACCATATGCCATGTCCTTTAACTACAACAGCAGCATGGAGCAGCTTGAAGCCATGATAAGCAATGCAGAGTACTGCGAGCAGGAGGCAGCTTACCACTGCAAAAAGTCCCGTCTCCTCAGCACTCCCAGTAAGTGCCACAGTCCCAAACCTTGCCCAGAGAACTACGCTGAAGTAGCAGGACAAGATAGAGTAAAAAGGCTTTTATTTCCTGGAATGCTGCTGTGCTTTAGGTGTCTCTTGACATGAGACAGAGCACGCTCTGTGGTGGCGTTTCCACTGTGCAAGTTCACACCTGCAAAGGGTCTAAAAGCTTTTACAATGGAAAGTGCCATGTGAAAACCTCAAAAGCCTGATTTAGCTGATGCTAGATGGAAGGTTTTATTCATCTATGGTTYTCAACTGTCATTAAGAATAGAAAGCACACAGATGGCTTCCGACCTCCATGACATTTCTGAGCAGGAAGGGAGTAGCATCTTCTGACTCTACGATCGTAGGTACCATGTTTAAGTGCTTGGTAGTACAGGCGCTTGGGCAAAGCTAATTTTCTCCTCCTGATAGAAGGTGTATATTTTTTTTTTCCATGATGTAATATAGTGGTAGTTTCTGTTGTTAAAAATACACTTTCAATGAAATGTATTCAAAACCTGTTTGGTTTTGGCAAGGTTACTCTAACATTCAGTATTTATGGATCCAGTAATAAGATGCCTTGCAGTGCTTTATTTTTAGAACGTGTCTTTTTTAATATATTTTTCAATATTAAAAAAATAAAAATAGTCTTTTTTAATATGTAAAGGTGCTGCTTGTAAGACATGTTAGAGTTATTTTATATTAAAAGCAGAGCGTAATAGCCATGAACTGTTTATGTTGTTTAATTTTTTTTTTAAGAAACAAACATTATCATCAGCATATAGTGTTGGACACAAAGGAGAAAATAAAGCCCAGGATTCAGTGCTCGTAAAGAGGGGAGGTATTTCTTATATGTTCACTGATTGCTGGCTGCTGCAGTTTTGGGCATTATTTGGTCAAACACACATGTAAAGGTACATTATGAATGAACATTCAGATACATGTGGTACTTAAATAARTCGTGAGGCGTTTGTTAAGGAGCCACTTCTTATCTCTTGTATTAGCAATATTACTCCTTTTACTAATAATTTCTGAATTGAGAGTGGACTATAAACCATGCAGCTTCAGGGCTARAGCCACCTACCAAGTGGCAGACTTGCTAAGGAAATGACCAAGGGGCAGTTGCTTCTCCAGCTTCTCAGGATCGAAGCAGGGGTGCTGGTCCTTGGAGGGACGTGTGGGTTTGGCAGCTCAGTTCCCTGTCTCGCATGGTCAGGTGCCCTGTTATTACTCATCTTAACAGTTGGGCAGGCAAGAATTGCACAACTCATCAGTCTTTAATACTGTAGCTGATAAATTAGAAAAATTACAGTCTAGTGATGTGCACGTGACCRACACTATCTTATTTTTCCCTTTCTGTTCATCTGCTATATATTTTGTTTTGGTTTTTWTAATTACATTGAAATTGGTCATCCTGAACTCATTCTGTAGCCTAAGCCTGCAGCCTGTCAAGACACAGAACATATTCAAACTGTTTTAGCCCTTAAAAGGTTTGGGGGGCAACTTGTTCCTAGCTGAGTGATAAGCATTTTTAAATAGTAGAAAGGCTTCACTACCTTCYCACCAAACTCCTATGAGTAGTCTATTAATTGAGGTGAACCACTTCTGCCTTGTAGAAGATTCAAGAGGAGCAGTGGTGCTGAACGCTCTATATATCTTAAGTACAAGCATGAATAACTCTAGGACATTTTGAAGGGCTCACTGCAGAGGGCTCTCATCTGTGTTCTTTACACACAGACGCAGCTGGAGGGAGTGTGRTCTTGGAGTCAGAGCAGCAGACCAAAAATGAAGACTGATGGGTTTTGTTTCATGATTGACCTAGGCTTTTGGATGCCTGAAAGACTGTTCTGTGTTGCAAGGGTATCATAATGTTTGATTATGGCTATGAATGTYTTTGGAGATCTTTGTTCAGAAATCAGCATGAAAATGCACATGTATTAGTTGATGACTATGTTGCATTCATAAGTTTTCAGGAAATATCACCCAATCWATCCTGCCAAATATCACAATTTGTTGATTCCTGAAATCAACTGAAGCAATGGTAGCACATACCAAACATCAGAAAAACATTTCTCAGAAACATAATCTGATCTTGCAAATCTATAAAAATTCTGCTTCCTGCAAAGGATCTAATCCAGCTCAGAGCTTCCTCTGGTTTGGGATTCTCTTCTTTTTTTCTGAGGAGATGGAATATATGATTAAGGGATCTCAGTGAATATCGCCAAACCACCAAATCCTGGCCTTTAGGATCTAAACACTATCTTGCTTCACAGTGAAGGAATAGAGAGATTTTTCTTTAATTACCTTTTTCARCTTAGCTCTTCAGTAAAACTACATGCTGTTACATAGCAACATTTGCTTTTACAGCTCTGATTTGGCTGACTTGGGGAATCATGTGCCCAGGAGCAGAGAAAGGCATAGCTCTCTAGGCTGTCACAGAGAGAAACCAAAGGAGGCTCCTGGCTTGGGGGGAAAAAAAAAGAAAAAAAAGAAAAAAGTTCCAGTGTATATCCAGGAATTTGTMTTTCTGCTCTTTCTACTCCCTCTTGCCCTTAATATATAGGCACATCCGTGGTAGGTTTTCAGCACAGTCTCCTCATTGCGTTACTTGGATTTACATCTGCAACGTGTCAGACRTGCAATCTGGCAGTTGGCGAAGGAGCTTACTCATCTCCACCTCCTGCCGCCTGGAACAGCCTTATCAGTTCTCACTGTCACACTGTGGCTTAACTGCAAATGTGTCTTTGAAAAGTGAAATTAAATTGCCCTGAACTGCATTTTTRTACATCCTTGTCAGCACCTAGATTTCAAGGAGTTTGCAAACATGAGAATAGATGTCAAAGGAGTAACTGGCTTTTTCATGATGCTGCACGATAGAAACTTAATATCAGTAATTGGAAGTCTCTTGTAATTTCCCCATCTCTGTTGGAGAGATGTTCACATAATGAGAGCAAGTATGACATTGGCATTAATTAGGAAAGTCATCCATGCTTTCTAGCACGACTGAAGACTTTGCTACTGCCTCCCCCTTTGAAGACTGAGGAACAGTCCACCTGATGAGGGCCAAAAGGGGCTTGTAGACCAAAAGTAGAGTGGGAAGAAAACTTAGAAGGAACCTCTAAATGCAYCTTCTGTATTCTGGGAAATTGAAATGACATTCAGGCATCTGGGAATCTAATTTCTGCTCTTTTTGGAACATCTCAGGTAGTACATAGGAGAAGAGTATGTGTACGAGGGTAAGTGCATGTGTGCSCATATGTGTTTAATTACACTGTTAACAGACAAGATGTTTGAAGATATAAAAACACTTATTAACTGAACAAGCCCTCAGCCCTGACTSAATTTGCTCAGGTTTCTCTTAGCAGTAGATTCACTGTGGCACGCTCTTTGAGGAGTAACGCAGTGACGGCTATATCAACGGGATAACTCGCTTTACATTCCTCAGTTGACAGTCTGTCAAGCTCACACATTTGTGTAGGCGAGGGCTGAGAAAAGATCAGTCCAGGAGCAAAATCAAAGAAATAAGAATGCYTATTTTCCTTTATTATTCCTTGTATTTTTCATTTTGCAGTAGAATTCCTGCACCACATCGCTTCGAGTTTTGATTTCAAGTGTCCATGCTAAACTACACACCTCTTCCCTGTGCTTCCCTGACCCATGTACTGTAACACTTGCACACAGGGACCTCCACCTCCTCTTCCTCTCTCCTCTCCAGCCCGTTCTCAGTGTGTTTTGCACCTCCATTACCAGGCTGGAGGAGAAGACATTGTACTACCTGGCAATGTGTGACCTAGTTTTTCTGGATTTAGGCTACAATTTAGGCTTTATTTTTACCTAAGACAGTTTCTTTGTGACAGTTCAGTGATGTCTTCTCTTTGAGCTGCTTTTCTCAAGCACCATTTTAGATAATCTGTGCTATTTTAAAAGACTTTTAAATGGAATTCACTCTAATAATGTAACATAGRGTTGTCAGTCTTGTTTGCATAGGGAGAGATTTAGGGGCCATTTTAAAGGATGCTTTATTGTTAACAACCTGAAGTTGATTAAAAAATAGGTGGGGTAAGCAGTAAGAAACCTTCTTCATGGAAAAGTAACCTTGGCATCTTGCATTCAGGCATCTGTGAATAATGGAAATATCTTGATTTGGGACCCTTTTCCTCCCTCCCCGTATATGATCCCTCATGACTGACGGTGGAGCGAAGTGTGCTATAGCTTCCAAGGAAGAATGAATGAATGAGTGAATGAATGAGTGAATGATTGGAGGAAGAATTGTGTCTCCTTTTGTCCTGTTGCACTTTTCTGAGATTGCAACATAGCCAAGAGACAAAGCAGTGAGAAAGACCCTAGAAGAAATCCAGGATACTTCTAACCCAGCAAGAAGAAAYTGGACACTTTGTCCTTGAAACACAGTTCAAATGTCTGTTCTCTTTCCTTCTTTTTTTTTTTCTTTTTTTTGTCTTTTTTTTCACCTTTTTTTTTCTGTCCTTGGGTAATGGTTTTTGAAGTCTAAAGAGCAATTCTGGAATTACTTTTTTTTTTTTAATGGGAGATTTCTTCATGTTTAGATAGAGAACAATTCTGTCAGTTCAAATTGAATAACTGTAGTGTGTTTTACTGATGTGGAAAGTATTTCTAATGCACAAGAAGCTTGCGCCAAGGATATTAATGAAGACACATAGGACAAGTAAATGAAGTGTAAACGTAGATGTTAGATTTTTAGCGTTGTGTCTGAAAGACCTGAATTTTAATGTATTCTCTGATGGTTGTGGAGGTTTGTTGTTGTTTGTTTGTTTGTTTGAGGYTTTTTTGGCATCATTCTAGGCAAGTTGTTTGGGTCCAGATCTCAGAAAGACTTGATATCATTGATTTAAATGTGAAATGCATAGATATTAACAATGTGAATATTATCTGTGCCAAAAGGCAAGCAAGAAGGGGGGGGTGAGGAATGCTCTACTTTATCTCAGAGTATTGTGAGAATTTTTACCTTAAAGTTTGCAATGCTTAGCAAGATTCAGCCACCCTAGCTAAGTGCTTTTCTTTAAAATTAKTAAGAATATTTGCAGAGAAGTGTGTTCAGTCTTATCGGGTACACTTGCCTGTCAGTCTTGCAGCTTCTGCTTGTTGAGATCAAATAGTTGTGCAAAGATACCTCTGCCACCCTTGCATCTTTCCTTTTCTTATWTTTTTTCAAGAGGTAGTGGCCTAGGAAAGCTGTTCATCAGTTAGATGGAAGCGGAGTGGATGCATGTAATCCCTGGTCTGTGTCTGAGAGCCATGTGGCTTGCTGGATACATGCTGAGAGTCACTGTGAGCTGTTACTGGCAGTGCTGTAAGGAGATCAGTGCTGTGAGCTGGCACTGGAGGATGTATGTTTGCTTAACCTCTCTAGTCTCTGAGACTGAGACTTTTCTTGCCAAAGAACCTCTGAGGTGGAGTAAAGATGGTGGTACCTTTCACTCCACCTATGAAATCAACCTAAGTGCTTCTACCACAGCAATGAGGAAATCTTTCATTTCCTCAATATTATACTGTGAAAGATTATGCTGACATACCCAAGTATGTCAGAACCAAATACTTCTTAATGACACCTCAGACCTGAGAGGCCCAATCATATAATTATTCGTACACAAAATATGAAGGAAACAAGTTCATTTTTTTAGTGTATCTCAGCTAGTATTTCTTCATCGTGAGTAGTGATACTTTTTTTTTTTCCTTTAATTTGCAGTGCTCAGCATGCTGTTAGCAATGAATAAATAATGGCAATTAGAAACAAGCAGCTGATCAATTGCTCCTTGTGRTAATGACCATTTGCTGTGACAGCGGCCTGTCCACCATTTGGGAGAGCAGTGCTGTTGCCTGAACAAAAAGTGCCTTCTCCCTCATTAGAGCTGCAGCAGGGAGTGTTTTCTCATCATACTCCCATTTGTSTGCTTTATTCAGCTGTCCTGCTTTGAAGATCATGGGCTCCATTAGAGCCCAACTGTCTTTCCGACATGAAACCAATTTTCCCTTCAAATTTGGCCCTGTGCATGAAGTGACATTTTCCCATTCTGGAGTATGGAGGATATAGATCACAGCAGCTTAAGTGCTCCTGTCCTCAGCTGTCTTCACCTACCGTGATGCTCTGTGTGTGTGTGATGGTAATTTGCATTTCCATCTACACTTTCTTTGAGTATAGGAAAGCATTTAGGGTTGTCATCTCTCAGTTTTGTGCAGGTGTTCAGTTCATTTGACTCCCATTCTTGATCTGTGTAAAAAGGTTTGTAAAAAGGCTCTTATTGCAGATCAGATGGAGCAAGTGAATAGGGCAGAGGTCTCATTTTCTGATCTTCCTTTAATTGCTCTAACCTCTCCAGGAAGACAGAGATAGTAYGAATGTGTACAGGAATGAACAATATAATAAATCATATAGTGTAATTATGGAAAAAAATGTAAACACACAGAAAAGAGAGTCCAGTTTTCACTCTGTATTGGACAAGGACCAGATTCAWTGTCCSTACATCTTAAGTCCAGGAATTTTCCCCTAGGTGTGAAGATAGCCTATGGGAAATTTATTTTCTCTTTTTGAAAGTCTGAAGGYGGGCACAGACGAAATAAAGCAATGAGGATCGTCTGAAGGCTGTATTTTCAACCAGCATTGGGAAAAGAACCTTTCCTATTTTTTTTTGCTTCAGTGTTTTGCTTATGTGAGCCATCTGACAAGAGGATCATAAACATGAGTCTTTCTTTTATAAAACATGCTTACGAGTAACCAAGTATGCTTGGAGAAAATATCTCTAGATATTTAAGGGGAAAAATTCATCATCTTCTCCCTCTGTCCCCCACCCAAAAGCACCTAAATCAGCGGAATTTGCTCTCCCTGACACCAAGTAATAAAGGGACTGAACTGAATCTTGACAAGTAGCTAGGAAGTTGTGGCAACCTGAAAGAAAACCAGTCTTTTAAACCTCCTCCTTGGAGAGGCTTTTGTAACATCTGCTAGGCCAGGAGRACCGAGAGCAGAAAGGATAGAGCTTTTGAGCTTGAACTTGCTCCAAGCCCCCTGGCAGGAGGAGGCTTCCAAGTTAATGGGAGAGGTGTAGCCTGAGCTGTTCTCAAAGCAATATCCAGCAATATCCACCTTTCTGTGCCACCAGAAGCAGAACTCGGAAGTCCCGGGAGTAAACTGGGAGGTCTGGGACTTTTCCCTCCTTCTCTCAAATGTATTTTCTTTCCTTCCTGCTTCCTCCTTTCCTTCGAAGTTTAGCCAGTCAGTCTGGCAGTGCTCTAAAGGGCTCCTCCCCTTTAAGAGAGAGAAACAGGGCTGCTGTTACTGATTGCATAGAAATCCATTAGAGAAAAAAGAATATTATATATATGTATTTCTTCCCATATCTGCATCTTGGAAAACTTGCAGGCTAAGTTAGAGTTTTATATATCTGCCTTTGCCCCTTGTACCCTGTTCTTATGCTACCTAGGAGTAGAGCGAACAAATTGTACATTAGAGTTATGTTCATTTTGTTCTTTTTAATTTTGTTTTCCTTCCCTGCCATCCCTTGTGAATGAAATAACAGTTCCTGAAGACCAATAGGTCCAAAATAATGAATCATCAAAGCTTGATCAGGGGATTAGTTATGGGCCTATCAACACAAGGCCCATATTGACCGTTTGACATAGACAGGAAAGGGGGAAGAAGCTGCAATGTAGCTTAAGGATAATATCGCCAGTCTCAGGTATCCAGATTTCTTCCCCCTCTCCGAAGCAGTGCTGGTATTTGCTTGCTGCAGCACTTGACTCTAAAGGGAGACGGGCAAGTCCAAGCCTGATTTCTATATCAGGCATTCAGATGCCATGCACGTGGCCCTGTCTGTGTGGTACATAGACTTAGGATTTAGGTATTAGGATTTAGGTAGTTACATGCTGCAGTCAGGGCTTCCCTGTGTTCTGGCATGGAGAGAGTTTTCCCAGGATCCCCAGTGATGCTCRTTCAGTGTTGGAACTAATGGCACCATTGGCAACATTAATGCTTTTAGCCCTGCTGGCTAAACAGAGGCCACCAGTACTATTCCCGCTGTTACCCTTTGTAAAGGGCAAGAGAAGTGTCCATGAAATTATGAAAGAGCACTCATATTTTTGCAGAGGACCCCTTTTATACTTGGTAGGATTAGGCCTACAGTTGTAAAGTAGGAATAATCTATTTTTACTGTAGCTGCCTTAAGGTTATGTGTTCTGACCAGACTAGATGTCCAGGTTCTTCCAAGCAGAGAGATAAGCAGCTGAAGGCAATACTTCCAATTCACTTGAGATACCCACCTCTGTTGGAACTGAGCAGATGTTGTATAKTCTCGTGCTTCTGCCTTGTGAGCTGCATTCTGTCTAGCCAAGCATCCAAACTGTATATTCTGTGCTGCTTTCTTTTTTGGTGGTTTAGAACACGTTTTCTTGGCATATTTTTACTAAAGCATYATTCAGTGACAAAGAAATTAAGCTTTTTTTTCCCCTGATGGTTTTGTGCTTCAGAGTTGARCTCCTACACAGATTCTCTGATATCTGGTAATGACTGAATGAGCACTGCAAACTTTTCATCCTCTTGCATACTRCTTTAGAGGTTTTCTACTGTGGTAGTTACTTTCTGGATCAAATTTCTCTGTCAACTGCACTTGAAATTGGACTGTGGTCCGTAAGATACTCTGAAGGAAKGAACACATACATGCATGAACATTCACACAGCATGGTCCTGTAGATCTTGTTTCTGTAGATAACCAAGCTGGGATTCATATCGAAAGCCCATTAGAATTAGGTTAGAGTGACATATGGACCTGTTTTTTTTCCCAGGATCCTAGTTGTAGGAGGAGATCTTAATTTGGGCTAAAACAAGATGCAGGTGTACACATTTTCTCACTGTATCAGATATATAATTTTCTGTCTCCTCAACATGGAAAAGAAAATATTAACAAAATTATTATGCTGAACTTAAATTCCATCAGTATCAGTCAGACTTTGATAGGTCTGTGCATGCTTCCTACTGCTGTAGCAGTGCTGGATATTTTAAAAATCATTTCCTGATTCATATGCTGCCTGTTTCTTTATCCAGGATCCTTATTCCATGTTCTCCTTTCTCTATCTTTCGTTAAAAAATTTAAAATAACATGTCTAATTTGCAGCATCTAGTGATTCCAGTATATTAACATTAATAGTGCATGAAAAGTGCTCCCAATGGCTTAGTCTGCAATCAGTAGCCATTTTCTATTCTTCTTTTTGTCCAGGCTGTGTCATTTAATGAAATCAAAATGTTGGCAGTGGCACTTGTTGATAGAGAAGGGAAGATGATAATGGTTTCTGGCTGTCCTTTTTCTCARTTTTCTATTACTGAGCCTAATTCAGGTCTGACAGGTTTGTTTTACTGAAGAATCCAAGTCAGTGGTCAGACGTTTTCAAAAATGGAGATCTGAAAAGTAGTTCTGAAAAAAAACATAACTTCAGTTACATGGTAGGGTTATCCTAAACAGGAACTTTTAGCTGCAGATTCAACTGGCCAGTATGATCCATAAAATTATCTACTGATGTGGGTACAGCATACTGTCTTCTTGAGAAAAAAAAGTGTCTGTGTGCRTACAGAGATAGGCTGCTAGAGAGAAGTGAAGGTTAACTGACAGCTTGAGTTAGATGGGTTCCTCTTCATCTTGGCACAGGACATAGGCTTCTCTCTGTTGCTCTTTTCCTCACWGAGTTTGAGGCTTTATGTACTCCAGCTTTTCTTACCTCCCTGCTTTCAAGCAGAGTTGCTCTTTTTTTTTCTTCCAGATGAAACTATTTAGTTGGCCTGAGGGAGTTTAAAGGCTGTTCCGCATASAGCCACCATCATTGCTGAACACTGAGGTTACAGGGTGGGTTGGATCCTTGGGCACGTTGTCTCCTCCTGTAGTAGTGGCTCCTGTTTCAATTGCCTTTGGCTTCCGTGCTGGTTCTTGAAAGTTAGTGTTAGGAGGTCTGTTTTGCCATTGTAGGTAGCTGAACTGAAGAGAGTCCTCTAAGCAGCGAGCATTTTCCAGGGCCTATTTCCAAATCAGTGTTGCGTTTTGTTTACTGTCTCTGTGAGATGGGCAAGGGACACCAGTCAGTCTGCGGAGCATTAGAGGTACCTACTTAATAGAGGCAGAATTTTATTGAGTGAATAACTCCATCCTATTCCTGCTGAAGTAATCACCTTTATCTACAACAAATGCTTCCAGAGGGAGGAATGTTCTTTCTGAAACACCACCCTGGGCAATTCATTTTACTTGTATACAAAGCTCCAGAATCTGCCTGACCATATTGTACTACAGGTTGTCATGTTTTCAAAGGATGAAATTTATGTTCCATGAAATATGCCATTGCCAAAATTAATAGGTAAATGAACAAAGTGAAACAGACCATTAGACCCATTATAATATTGTAGTCATTGGGTTGTGGCACAGAAGCAAAAGCTAATGGGTAAACATAACCGTTATACAGCCATAGGAGCTATCAGTATATAGTACACAACTGTGGTTATACAGAGGAAGGCAGTTGACCGTATGAAATATGATTTAGCAGACAGCCCAATTGCAGGTAATTGTTCTTAAAACAGTGCTTTCCTTGGCTAGTGTATTTTAGTTGAAGGAAAATAATAAATGACATCTATTTTTTTTTTCTTATCCTACTAGAATTTCATTTCAGCTTCACTTTGATAATTTTCACAATTTTTTTTTATGTTACCTTGGACAGTAACACTGAGATTTTCTGTGTTTGCAAAAATGTTCCTGAGACATGAACAGATTGTTCCTGAATACTCGTGCAGGTAGGAATTTAGCAAAAGGTCTTCAGTGTAAATATTCACTCTACCACCTTGAAAACTTTTTTGATGCCCTTGTTTTTATTTCTGCTCTAAAACAACGCTTCATAATTTTAAGTGAATACACAATACCTAATCAAGATAAACCRTTCATAGGCTGAACTGTGTTTGTATAACATGATTAAAAAAAGCTCTGAGCATAGCTAACAATCATAACATTCTGCTAATGGGCAGTTCAAGAGAAGCTAAGCTACAATATTAGATGATTCAACTGAAAAAAACACAAAGCTMAAAGATATGCAGGACCAACTCCATTGGATTCAGTATACTTACTTATGCCAACAGAATTGTGAATTATCTCCTTATTGCATCTTTTGTGAAATTCCTCTTTGGCATAAAACAAATGACAAACTATAGAAACCTTATAAAAATACTCCTATGTAAAGGAGAGTGATGAATAAGTTTGTCCAAAGCTTTATAATGCTGTATCACCAATTGGAGGTTAAACACTTCAACACTGATTGATTGAAAAAGCCAATGCTGTGTTTCTGTAATGGAGCGGACAGGAATATCCTGCACAATTTCAGTAGAGGGGATGGAGAAGCTTCTTTATCCCTGGTTGCTGACTTGGTGCAGTATAAATGAGAAGCCCATCTCTGTCTGTCTCTTGCAGGAGAGAGGGGAAAAAAAAAATGATGCAGGAGCATCCTCAAATCACTATGCCATTCACGAGTTTACCCATGCAGGGGAACTTTGGCAGTGACTGACTAAAATAGATTCAGAGCTGCTTTATTCTGCTAAAGTGGTTCCAAGTAGCAGGAGCACGGGAGAGAGTTGGGTGCTCAAGTGTTGAACGTTTTCTCTCGGTAGGTTTTCAGTCCATGCCCATGACTACAGCCTTTGCTGAGCAACATCTCTTGAAGGAATATGTAATAGGATATTGAATCTTAGCAGTCAATTTTGGGTTCAGTGAGGAGCCTGAAATGACAAATAGCTAGCTTGGGCAGCAGCCAGCATTACTAATTGCACCCTGGATGGCAGGGCAGCCAAGGGCTTCTCTGCACAGCAAAATAAAGTTGTGTAGAAATAGCTGAGCTAGTTCAGATCATAGAATCAATATAGATGTTTTAGCATAATTTTCACCAGCACATACTTGCTTTCAATGAACAATACCTACTGTTWCCTAGTACATGACTTGGACATGAGTTTTGACGTGACACAGTTTTTTGCTGTTGAGAAACACTTCTATTGTTTTCATGCCCCAAAATGTTGCAGCTACAGAGGTAGCTCTTATAATTTCAGTTTTCTAAATTATGCTTCCATTAATCAAGAAAACTCCATCTTACTGTTGTTCCATGCTACATAATGTGAGACGTTGCTATGATGAGTGTAACCCATGGCAAAACAGTGAAAACTTGAACACGCTGAATGCTGAATTAGGTGACTAGTTGAGTGATAATATATTGCCTAACCTAATGAAAAGACATTACTTTTAAATAATGGACCACATCATAGATTTAATTATCCCAAGGCAAGGTAGTAGGTGCTTCATGCAGACAAGGTCAATTACTTTATCCAGAAGAGCCTGTTTGAAGTGTATTATGAATAATTCACAGACATAGAAATTAGGTTTGAAAAAGTGTCCCAGCTATAATGTGAAGAAAGCATTCRGTTTCTTTCTTAATGTATTTAAGATAACACCCAAAGGACAATTATGGCTGCTTAACTGTAAAACTAGTTAAATGACAAGAAATGACAATTGCATGGTCACATCCACATTAGCACATTATGCAGAAGAAAGTRTCATCATTGTGGCCTGTTCTTATCAGGCCTCAATAATCTGATTCCACATCTTGGTAGTTTTTACACCTGCATATTGAATGAAATTTAATCAAAGATTGGTTCATTTTATTAAACTCTCTCAATAGAGATGGTAAAGGGTTGTTTCTCTACTAGGGCTGTTTATTTTGTTTGGTCAGACCTTTTAGTTCTTTGTTTCTTGTGTGTGGCCAAAGATACAGAGATATTGAGTAATGGGCATCATTTTGGACATCTGCCTTTGCATCCGCTGCCTTACTCAGAACACCAGTCTTCTACTATAAGCACTAAATCATACTCTTTCATAGACAGTATTGTTCTAGTCTAGGCCTAGCATTAAAGCTAATATAATGACTGGCTGTGGTAACAGAGTACATACTCACYTGACATATGGTGACCTTAGGTGTGAATTAGAAACGCAATAAACCTGAAAGTCTGGGGAATAACGTGCTCTCTCAGCATGTTTTGATTCCGCARGCAAAACAATAACCTTAGCTTTCTCTTTTTGACTTTGCAATAAGTGGTGACAGCCAAGGGAAATCCCTTGGGGGCTGCAGTTTTCTAAGAAGCCTGGCAAGAAGATGGCTAATTCATCAGGTACCTCAGCTTAAGTGTCTAAATGTAATAGTGACATTTCATGGCCTTTGAGTTTACCTGCTTTATTTGCTTGAAAGGGAAAGTTCAGCAGAATTTTAGAGGGTGCTATAGAATTGAGTATCTAATGAGGCATACAGGCAACCTAATCCTGTTTCCATTCAAGTCAATGTCAAGAATCCCATTTAGTTCAGCAGGAGCAAGTCGGGGATCCTTGGCACTTTCTAAAAGGCAGTTTGAATAAAGGGCAATAAAAATTTGACACGATGTCAGTTTATGTAACAAGCTGCTAAAATATGTGATAAAGTTTAAAGCAACCACAAAGAGACAGGGAAGAACCTTTCTGTTAAAACAAGTATACTGAAAGCAGAAAATGTGGGAGTTGTGTGATATTCTGAATCATTCAGCTCTTCTCCCAGGACCAGTTCTCCAAAAAAAGTTAAGAATTCCCTTTCCTCCCCCTTCACACACTTGTTGGCCTCCACCCCAGTGACTTCTGGGAAGACTTGATCAAGACTAATCTGAGCCTAAGAGATTTACTAGCTGATGTACTTGTTTGCATGCATGAATGTGAACAGCTGTTTACATGGTAGTGTTAAGTAGGCCAGCTGTTTGAGTTATCTCTGTATTTTATTTAAGAGTAAAACCTAACGCTTAAAACCTCTAGTCAGAACGTGGAAAAGAAAATAAACCCAAATTCAGACAAATATTTTTCTTCCTGTATTTGGGATGTTGTATCCCCTACACGCACTAGCCATTCCACCAGTTTTCTGTATGTCTGGATTTGCAGCATGGTGCAGTTGCATCTTACCTGAATCCCTGGGCATCTGCACTTTATCTTCATCASTTGTAGGTGAGAGGGAAAAACTAAGCAGCACAACCTCAGCATCACCAAATGCAGCATTTTTCCGAGGATGAAGGGAGAGAGAAAGAAACAATACYGAGGAGAGAAAAATAGTTGACACTTTACTTTACGAGAGGCTGCATATTGCTGATTGTTCCTGCAGTCTGTTCGATAATGAAGCATGCAGCAGGGTAGTGTTTGCCTTTGCATTTGTTGTGCTCTTCAAATGCAAGAGAAAAAGCATAATCTTTAGGAGTGTGTTACAGTCATGAATGCATAACATATATTTCTTAATTTCTAACTGCACATCTGAATGGAAAAGTTTCCTTTGTGGAGATGTACACGTGCATACAGGCATGTGTAAAGAAGGAAGAGGTTAGAGGGGAGGGACTTTTATATATTTTTGGAAGTGGTTTGTCCCTTGAGGATTAATGTTGTGTTTGCTCTGGGACTGGCACTAAAATATGATGGGGGTTCCCACTCCCTGCTGTCACTAATGGATAGTGCAGCCCTCACTCAGAGCCTGCCACTAATGTTCTCCTCTACCTGAGTAAGCGTGGAGTGACTTGATCATGTGCAGGTTGAGAAAAACAAGATTTGTGGCCCCTTTTGGTTGTGCAGATCTCAGTATTCTGCAACTTCTGCCTCTTTCAGCCTGCACTATAGTGCACTCTGTTATCACTGAGTTTTATTTCTGCTTCGGGAGCAGAAAATTGTCTCTTGGGCTCAGTAATTACCTGTTAGTGACAGTAAAGCTATAAAGCCTAKCTAGGCAGTTCATATTCTGTCCACTATGGTCCATGCTTGAATGTATGTACATGCRTGTGTATGTATTCTTCGGTTTGCTACAGTTTTTGGAGAGGTACATAGGAAGCTGAGATCACTTAAATAGAAAAAAATAAAAGAAAGACGTATTTGAAAGATGTTAACTCATTATTAACAGGAAGGAGAAAACATAACTGCAAATTGATTAAGCTGCTTCACAGAGAGGAGAGATTGTTGCAATCTTGACCTTAAAGCCAGTCAGGATATATCTATAGGAGCATCTTTTGAGTACAGTCTTCTATGAATTTTTTCATTTATATTCTCTTGTTTTGCTCCTTACATGCTGGCTTGGAGCCAGTTCATTTCATGGTCTTGCCTATATGTATGTTCTGCTACAGCTGCATTTTTCCAAACTGCCTAATTTCACAGCACTCCAGCTTTGCTCAGGATGACAAATGAYGCCCCTGCTGCTCTGACCAACAGAAGTGTAATTGCAGCCTGAGAAGGGGACAGCTGAAGCAATACAGCGTGAGAGTTTGGGGATATATCCTGAAGTTGAAACTGCCTACATTTGTTTATTGTGGTYGAGTCTCCAGTTCCACCACTTAAGGCATTAGCTGCTGACGTTAAATGTAACACTGAGGAAAGCAGAACTGCTCTGCAGTTGTAAGCAGTGTCAAATCAGCAGTTATTTATTTACCATTGCTCTGTGATGTGTKGTAACTTGTCAGACTGTAAAGAAATTTAATGAGTTGCAGTAATGCTTCTGGCCTCCCAGAGATACTGGGATCCAACTCGATGAGTTTTTTGGTAAAACGGTCACAGTGATTTTGTGACTTTGTCCTGTTGCTGTCCTGGGCATCCAAACAAGTGTTTTGTGATTGCTGTAGGTATGACTGAGTGGCATCTTTTGCTGAACAATGTGTTTTGGGAGCAAAAAGAAACAGTCCTGTTTAACTCACCCTGTGAGATTTCAGTTCAGTAGGAAGTGTGACAGAGAAGTAGGAGAAGCTAAGAGCATTTTTTTTCTAACTCTACTTGTCCAGGCTGCACTGCTGGCCCCTGATGTCTATTGCTGAATAGTGGAAGGCAGACAGGCTATTGGAATATTCAGTTGTGATGCTGCATAACTCTCTGCTAGAGGATTTTCAGGGAACAGAGCAGCTGATTTTCAGGTCCTAAAGCAGCTTCTGCATCTCAAGATGCAGAACACCTTCTTCCCTAGTGGCCAGCTGAGCATCGGTGTCATTTTCAGTATCTCTGAAACAGGCTTTGTTGTTATCCTCTTTGCTTCTGTGAACTCTTCCAGGGAAACTCTGGAGCTCTACCATAGAACCACCTCACTGATACCTGGGAATGACTTTCAACAGGAGCATGATGAAGATGAGAGGTCAAAAGAACCTGCAGGTTCTTTTCATGCTACTTCTGAACATAAATAACTCATTTTCCAAGCCTTAGTTTCTGGTGTACCTCCAATAAGCCAAGATAGCACTGACCCTTTTACTGCCTCCTTATAATAGCACTGGCGAGGTGGAACACAACAAAATTGCCTTGAAGTGGTGTCAGGGTTTTCTCGCTGTCCTCACAATGCTCTGACCTTGTTTCAAAGCTCCCCCTGATCATTTGTCTTGACTATCCCCCACTRTCATGGGCAGGACATATCCATTCACAACATTCCTTCTGCACGTATTTGAATAATCCTGTGAGTAGCTAAATCCCCCCCAGGAACATATATTGATCAGAACAGGACCAAGTAGAAGGAGCAATGCCAGAGCTCARAGCACTGCAACAACAAGGGCCTCTGAAATTTGGCACCAATTGGCTGATTCTTGCAGCAAGATGTAAGTTAAATCTCTTTCCTAGCTTTTGAGATGGCAAGTGTAGGCTCATGATTAGTATAAGACCTGAATTATTCACTCTRCTCTTTCCAGGGTGTTGGTTTCATTTCTTTTTGTTTACAATACTTGCCTTTTAGAGTACAGCAAACATATTGCAAGCTGTGCACAGAGACATTTTCAGTTGCTTAGTATAAATCTAAATAAACAGCTTTTTTTTAGCACTGTTTTTTATATAAAGCTGCATGGGGAACAATACCAGATTTCCCTCCTACCAAAGATGCTTATTTGCTCAAATTGCTATTACAGTAGGTGTCTTTTTCCAAAGGGTTCTTTCCAGAGCACAAGCATCATGCCAATAATATCTSTGAGTGCTGTCATCACTTTTAAGAAAATGCTCTGATTTATTTAATTAGGGATTGCACCTTCAAAGTAGTTTACAATAATAACAAAATAGCGATGTTATTACCTCTTCTAAATTATGTTCTATTAATTGGAATTTTTTTCCATTTTTATTATCATTCAGAAACTCAAATATATTTGTTGATATTTTCTGATTTCTTCAAGATCAATCTAAGCCATGAAAGTCAGCACTTACAGGAATCAGTTTGTGGTTACGGTCCAAAAAGAGAGTCTGTGGAAATGACATTGTCTCAATGACTTTCTGATCAAATTCACACTGTGTAAGTAGATGATAATCTCTGTTAGCCTTMTGGTGTCAACGTGGGAATGGAAATACAAGGTGCTTTCTTGTTTTATGAATCAATATCACTAGTAAGGATTCTCTATGCCCCACTCTAGTTTCTGTTATTCCTGTCGGCTATCTTGATAAATACACTGGCAATAAATTTCACCTGCCTTTTCTGGGGAGTAATCAAACGAGAAGACACAGAATTTCAGTCACTAGTGATTGTCTTGGTGAAATGTTAAATGTTAGCAAAAGAAGAAAAGAAGTAATAGGAAGGATCCTTTTATCATTGTTAATGTTGGGAGTTAGAACTGCATATATAGGAAACAGTTCTGTTGAGTAAAGTAATTCCATTTTTACTCAACCTCTTTCCAAAATAAGCAGGGAGAGAGAACAGAGAACACCAAGTCATAATTATATGTGATCCCTCAATACCCCGTTGCATTCTTACAAGAACTGGGATGTTATGATCCAGTTTTATCTTCTGTGATTTTTTTAGTGATATATTAACTCAACACAAGCTATTGTTTATTTACCATCGCTGATTATGTTTGCAGTTATGGAGAACTACCTRAGCATGAAGAACCATTGACTTAGCCTTTTTATTTACACAGCACAGGTGATGTTCTTTTGCTTGAAATGGATAGTCCTGGCACAAGAGGCTGTAAATAAAGACGCAGGAGTTTAGTGAGCAATGCAAGGGCAGAAAATGATGGCATTGTGTTATATCCCTATTCTTCCTTGCTGCCCTCAAAATATAGGGAAAAAAAATCCACAATTCTCCCAGTGAACAGAACCTGATTGTCTAGCAGCCCAGGCAAGGTCCTGATGGAGTCTACTGTGGTTTATTTGTGTTTATTATTGCTTCCCATTATCTTGAAGGTGCCAGCAGAGATAATGTGAGGGCAGATCTTGTCCCAACACAGACTTATATGTGGCAAGGTGTGTGTTGTCATGGGCCTATCCGTTAAGACAATGCAAGGTAGGTTTGCTGATGTGAATTTACTTGGAGAAACAGCCTAGCTGGAGAATATGGGACAGGAAAAGGAGAATGAGGAAGAGAAAAAGGAGAAGCAAAAGAAACASTTGTGAACTGAGGCTGAGCTGAGATGTGGGACATAAAAGAGACAAGGTAAAACACTGTGTTTCAATGGGGCAGGGATCTCCATGTCCCTGTGAGCTGAAATCTCTGCATTTTTGTTTTTAGTGTGTTTGTGTGTTGTTTTTAATTTCTAACTTGCATGCCTAAAGCTGTTTCCGTAGTTGCTCGTACTGGCTGGATTCCCACTTGGATCTTTCAATTATCTTGTCACTTGGCCAGAAATTTATTGAGAAAACAGCCTAGCCTGAGATGGCAGAAGAAAGTGCAAATATTCACAGTATTTTCAGTCATCCTTGTCCTTCAACAGAGATATTCACCTGGCATAAGATTTTAGTCTGTATGTAAATTTAATCTACTTCAGCATATAAAAGTCCTTGGGCCTGAATTCTTTACGACTATCCCCAAGTCTGTCTCTCAAAGTGATGATGATGGTGATTTTGCTTTTACTGAAGTGCTGTATGATTAGAGTGGCACAACTCTGTCATTGCATCTCATCAGCCTCCTGTTAGGTTTAGAAAAATCAAAGGCCTCGTGTTTATTTACCTTCTTTCTGGTCCCTCTAGCCTGAGGCTATGTTATATTAACAACTCCAAGAAGAGCAGCACATATTCACTGTTGAATATGGTATATCCCCCTGATTTTCTCACAATCTTGACCAAAATTTGTTTTATTGAACAAAAGCATCTGTTTCTTTCTTGCTGAAAAAGAGGAAGCCTGGAGAAAGAACTGGTAGTTGKTTAGACAGCAATTTAATTTCTAAAAGTTCTCTTGAAAAAAGAAGAAATATCATGGTTTAAAAAAAAGAGAATGGAAGAGGAGGATTGTGGTAGAGACTTAAATAGAAAAATAAATATTTCTGAATCACAGTTTCTCCCTTGTTTTCTTTCTTTTATCCTTTTCTCCAGTTTTTCAAGAGTTAACAGATTATCTGAAAGCAAAATTTGTCCTCTTGATTCAGAACTCWGCTTGACAGTATCATATATAAAGAAGTGTAAATGTGTATATAAAATAYAATCTGCTCTCATTATTTTCCTAAGTGTTTTGCATAACAGTCAAGATATTAGGTGAGCTATTTGTAAAACTTGATATTACTGATATCATATGTGGTTAGTGCAGATATTTTAAATTTTTATCTCTGAGCAGCAGTGAATAATTGCCTTTGATTACTTTATTGAATTCTACAATCAATATTTTTCCAGTTTTCCTTGTCTCTTGATATGCATAGCTTTCCATTTAAGAGAAAGTAACATAGATTTAATCTTCCTTTTTATCAGTATGATATATGTTTGTRTGTGTATTTGTATATACATGTATAATAAAGTAACAAATTCAGTTCTCTGCTTAGCTCGGTATGAGAAAAAATGATGAACATAGCTGCCAGGACAGCGTTGTTTCGATACAGTATGTTTTGCAGTAGAAAGCTGCAAATAAATTGACTTTCTAGTGTGGTAGAAAAGACCTTTAATTAACTTGTTTCAGTAACTCAGGCACCCCAGAAGGTTTGTCTGTGTTGGGGATGTGCAATTACTGGAAACAGATTTTAGRTTTGTGTAGCAGAGGAGTTTAACATGGGATTCAGTTTATCCTGTTAATATTTCTGTTATTAGATTTTGTTTGAAGCAATATCAAGAGCCACCTGGCAAATGATGCAGACAAATCTTCACAAATATTCTAAATAAAACATTATTAAAATGCTTGGCTTTGGTTTAGCTCATGCTGTAGAAACGTTAGAATACTAAGACTGCCTGTCTACACAAAGGTAAGCTGACTCCATGGAAGTTGCTCTGGTTTTGCACAACCAGTAATTTATTTGTAAATGCTTATGGAATATGCTGCTGCTTCATCCTATCTCACTTTCTCCAAGCGTCTGGCCTGTGCAATTGTTCCTTTGGGTATAACTGTGTACAACTCAAAACGTGAACCAGCATAAAACCTTTAAAAATTACTCATATTTCTAGCAATAKCTATACCTTCTAAAACAGAAAATTGACGAGAGCAATCAAGGATTTAAAGAGACATTTATGAGGACAGATCTTTTCTCATAAGCTGGTGGAGAGGCACTGGGTACATGTATAGCCGTTGCTCCAAGCAGAAGTGCCAGATATGCAGTGCGAGTGAATGTCATCTCAAGGCCCACGTCCTTCTAAGGATCCCCGGAGGCAACTTCCATGTGTCCCACTCCTCGCTTTGTAGCCTTCAGTCCCTGTGCTTGTGAACTGTACAGTCTCTTTCAGCCTCACTTCTGCTGAACGATGTTTTATAGAGAGAACCAGCAAAGAGCAGTTCAGTTAAGCACGTTGGTAGAACATATACCAGAAAYCAGCTCAGGAGTTGACATCCAAAGGAGCTCGTTCTGAATGCTTTGCAGAATGGTGGAAAACCCTCTGTCAATCTTTTTCCATGTCCTACAGCTGCAAATGACTTTTCAGTGTCTYATTCAGGCAGTCATATATGTTTGATCAGTGACTGTTGAATAGACYAGTAGACCACAGAGAACCAAACGGTAGAGACAGGTAGAGAAATGATCAAGATGGTTGACTGACAATAAGACTTCTTATTYTTTCCTCTGAAAAACTCAGTGCCAGCCTTACTTTCCACAGCACATTCCTGGCACTATGAACAGGCARGGAGTGCTTGGTTTTATACAAAATACTGTCTTCTTACTCCATTCTTCTATTAAGTATTTTATCAAATTACGATAAAAATAGCAACGTAAATATGACAGCTCTTAGTAGAGGCTTCAGGACAGCATCATCACAGAAAGGCTTGTTATTATTGTGCTCTTTAGAAAGTGTAGAATGCCTTTTTTTGTGAATTTTGTCATCAAAATTTAAACCTTAAAAAGGCCACTTGCGCAATATGAGGATAAATAGGTTGGAAGGCACTATTCTCTATTTCTTTAACTGGAGGATTCACTCACTAGGGGCTTTCTTCTTTTGCTTGTTTGGGGATTTTTCCCGTTTTCTCCTTCAGAACCATAGCATTGTGTACAGAAACAACCATAGTTAGTTGAAGTAAATTTTCTGCTAGTACTAACAAGAAGAGAAAAAAAAATAAAAAAGAATGGTACTTTCATATGTGCATTATGCTTTTGACTTCTAGTTTTGACTGAATAGTATGTTACAAAGTATAGTGTAAATATAGAGTGAAGAGCACTTTTTGTCAAGTGGATTGTTAGCTTGGAAATTTTAAGGTGTAATTCTTCTGACAATTGACACTTCTTAGTGTCAATTCTTCTGATCTGTGCAATCATTACTTTCTGGAATTGTATTTATACTATGATCAACATCTTTGATTGTAGTCTGTGACTTCACTACAGAAAGGAATTTTGTCCATTTTGGCATTCAGGAGGATTCTTTATTCTACATGCAAGGTGACTGGAGAAATGAAGATACTGTGACAAATCTATGGGCATTGAAGAAAGAATCTTAATCAACACCTAATCTCAGTGAGGGGCATCCTTCAGCTCTGTAGCAGTATAGACTTTACTGAGAGGATTCAGGGATGAATTGATTGACATTTCTATGAAGTATTACATTACTTCAACATTMTTTACATATAATATACAATATGCATTCCAGTAATTCCTCAGCATTTAAAAGTGACATAAGTCCTGTGGATTTAAATATGTTACCGAATAGCTCTGAGATTTCTGAAGGGCTAAAAAATAAGCACARAGGATTTTGAAAAATCAGGGCATAATTTTCCCCAATTCTTTGATAGATTACAAAGAGACAAGTTATACAGAAAGAATTTATTCATCTTTAGAGTGCAGAGGCGGCAGAATTATTCCTAATAAATAGAAAAATTGAAAAGATATTAGTTATAATAGTCTATTCCCTCGACAACCCAAGATTGCTCCTTATAATGTTGAATGCTCTATTTTTTAGCACTATATTTAGTTTCATTTTAAATGCTTCCACTGCTTCCCTAATCTAAATCATAAATCTGTATGCATATGTATTTCCTTGGTATTGCTTGGTAAAACAGATACAACAGGATCTGAAAAAGACGTTATAAAACTGCTCTTTCTTAATTCCAGTGAATGATTGTTTATTTCATTGTCATGGTTAAGTATAATGATTTCTGCCAAAAGAAACTAAAACGTAGGTTGAATTTGATTAATGAGTACCATTATTTGCCGCTAGCCTGTAGAATTTATCTCTATCTAAATATTTTTTTCCAGAACTAGCACTTTTTAAATTAGTTTAAGTACTTTGATACAATGTCTATTTCAACTGTTAGACAAATCACCCTTTTATTCAATATACATTATATTCTAAGCTTTATCTAGTAATTTCTTAGGAACATACTGTAGACCTGTTTCATTGGCCAAAGTAATCAACTTCTGCAACAACATCAGCTTAAAAAGAAAGGAATGAAAACAGAAGTGAAATTTRTTGACAGTAATATGAGATCTAAAATGGGTTTGCACATTTTCAGAAGATGAATCTTGCATTGTGTCTTTCTGATGAATACCACTGGTTATTGGGTCAAAATCCATATGTCCTAATTGTAGGTATCTTGAGAATGGAGTTATGTTTCCTATTTTGTTTTATGAATTTATAGTTCAGCAGCCTGAGCTTAGAAGGGAAACAAATAGGAATTCATTTTGTCAAGTAATTCTAACAATGATTTTAATTAGTCCATTGCACTTTATAGTTAACCTTGATTGCATTTCGTATTTTAGACTTTCTTTGCATAATGAGGAATGCTCTCTATTAATAATGTTAGTAAAACAGAAGAATAAATTGATACATTTTTCCACGTTAGCAGTTCAATTTATTTTCCAAAGCTCTTGTGATCAAAAAGTCTTGATATGTCAATTTTGCTAAATTTTGACATCTACCTGTATGTGAAACTGATTACATTTCTTGATTTAGGGATTAAGAAGAAATTATCTGAGCTGGAAGGCAAAGTCAATCTTAACAAAATGTTAATCCATGGATTTCATTATATCTGAATCTGCTTACTGTATCTGACTATTAATATTTAATATTTGATGTAGARCAGCTTATGAAATGAAACAAAAGCTATCTTGGTTTATATAAATCCATAGATCTTAGAGCTGCTGTAGGTAGAAAATAAATTCACAGAGAGAAATTAATTTCTAAGTAGGGAATCTTTTTCACACTTATCTCCTACCTGAGCCCTTAATCTAGGACATTTCAGTGTTTATGGAGGTCTGCCTWTGCAGACTGACCTCCTGGAGAGCATATAAAAATAATTAGTCCTCTTTCTTTAGAAACGGATACAAATTTTATTGTTGGTTTCAACTRGAGCTAGATTAAGGCATTGGAAGATAAATCCTTGGGGGACTTGTTTTTTGTTTGTTTTTTTCTAAGGATAGTTGACCTGTATGTATGATTGAGATGTAAAAATCCTCATCTAATAGCTAGAATTTACTTCATACAGAGGAAACTATGGGTGGTTCAAGAGAGCTGTGCAGTGTTATTCAGGGCATGAGGAGTTTTCAGGCTTCTACAGTGAAAGTACTGGAATCACACTTTTAAAGTCTTTGCAGTTGAAAGGCTGCAAGACACTTACAGGTGATGTGAATACGGGACCGTAGGGGAAGCAAATTCCCCTTCTTAAACTAAAAAGTGTGTCCATTTCTTGCTCAAGCTTCCAGTTTGCTAGAACACCCACAAAAAATAGAGGGAAACAATGGTGTCTTACTGCCATATAACCATGGCTTTCTCAACAGGTACTCCATAAAACAGAATTCAGTCCAAGTTTATGGTTTGTTACTTCTGCAGTCTGTCTCTTTTCCTTCAGTACTGTTTAATATGTCCTCTTCTATTCCTCTTTTCMTTCTCAGGAGAATCTAATTTGCTTATGACATCCTATTTCTTATTCTTTTCTCTTTCTCCCCTCTTCCCCTTCCATCCAGATGGAACACCATTTGCTTGGTGGATTGGCCGTGCCAATGAAAAGCATCTTTACTGGGGAGGATCTCTTCCGGGCATTCAACAGTGTGCGTGTGGACTGGAAGAAAGTTGTCTGGATATGAGATAYTTTTGCAACTGCGATGCAGATAGAGAAGAATGGTAATAATTTTCACATGTGTATGGTMGTGTCTGTGTGTGAGATCTCGAAGTACATAGTAGAACAATCATTCTTTTGATTATTCACAGCTGGGGAAACTTGAATGGTTTTAGTTTAATCAAACAGCAGTAAAAGTCAACCTAGAATTTAGACTTTAGATTTCTACTTAAATTTCTAATCTGAACCAGGGTTGGCTGCAGGATGAGTTGTCTTCAAAGACCTTTTTGCTATTGAGTGCTGAATCCAGTGTATTTATTTTTTAAAAAATGTTCATTGACAAACTAAATGGTTAAAACCGTGCTGTGTGTATATTTGAGAAGAAAAACTTTAGATATAGTCAGTAGAGTTCTAGTACAGGCAGCTAAGTACAAGAAATGTATAGTACTAAAAGTGCTTATATTTTTCTTATGGAACAGTGTACYTGTATGTACCTAAATTTTCTTTTATATTGTTTCTCAAGCTTTTTTAAACTATTGGAAAAGGCTTCCTTTGGTAGTATCTGAAACAATTTGAACACTGTGGAAATATATGTGAAAATTCTGCTTCACCCTCTGTCCCTGGTAGATCATTGACTGACAGGAGTTGCTGTCCTTTCTCCAAAATAATATTTTAACCTGAAGTTCTTAGTGTATGAAATATGAAGGCTGTGAAACCTTCACTAAAAAGTGAGTCCTCACTTTGTTTTGGCACTGTGAGAGTTCCTGAATCAAGAAGATTCATCCCAAGATTTTCAGGAATGGCTTGTCATTTCAAGTGTTGTGCTTTTTTGGATGTTCAACCTATGGCACTTGTAGGAGGGCCTCATTCGCAGGTGATGTGACATGTCTCCTTTTGCATCCTGAGGCCGCTGTTCCCTTTCAAAGAAAACTGACTGTAATGGTGTTCCTTCAAGAAGCTCTGCATGTAAATCTTTGAGGGCAACATGTGCAGGAGAGCCTCGCTGTGCCCGCTGATCTATCTTCTCTTAGTGAAAACTAAATGTAGTTTTTTTGGGGTTTTTTTTTGCCATGTTGGGGAAAATTAAAATCTGAAAGAAAGAAAGTGAGGAAGAATAAGTTTACAGTTTTATTAGATATCAGAAAAAAAAAATACACGGGGGAAAGATACTTAAAATCTGGCTTCATTACCTTTTCTGCTCATAGAACAGCTTGTTTCTCCTCATTTCATGGTGATAGTAGGATACAKATAACAGTTTCCTCAGCTAAACTGCTTATTGTTTGTTGATTTGGGAGCATAGTATTTTTTTAGATTTGGATTTCTGTTTAGTGGCATTCTGAATTGCAGGTTACCTGTTTAAAAGCAGAAAAAGCTCTGAACTCTGCAAAGAGTTTCAAAACACAAGAAATGTGCCTCTCAAAGATTGCTTTTGTGCTGCTCTGCTACAACACTGACCCGCTGATCTAAAATGAGCATTTGAATCTGATACCTGCTGTGGTCTGAACTGTGAATATGTGTGAGCCTGTTGTATATTTTCAGACGAGCAAGACAGTAGTAGATGCATGTATTTGCCTACACGTGAAATAGACTGGGTGGCTGCAGAATGGAAAACCAGAAAATYATTTTCATTCCTCTTAGATAAATCAGACTACTCAGAGGAGGAAGGCTGAGCCTTTTGCTTTGATTTTGTTTTCCTAGGGTAAGTCTTTAATGAAGGAAAACCTTCTCTCTGAGAAGGAAATTCCTCTCTGAGCAGAGAGGAGAGAAAGCAAAGAACTCCCCTCCCTGCTCCAAAAAACCAAAAAAACAAACAAAAAAAAAAAAAAAGAAAAGAAAGAAAGAAAGAAAGAAAGAAAGAAATTATTGAGAGAAAACAGCAGAGAGAAGAAGAAGAAGAAGAAAAAAAACCTCCTTGAGCCAGTTGTTTGGCAGAATACGATATGCACTTCCAGGCCTGCTGACTTTTAAATGATACCTGAGCAGACACCTGCGCAAGCTGCTAACTCTGGTCTCCTGCTTGACATGATGCTAAGTTAGTCCCTTTGGAGTTGTGCTAGCCAGATTAAGAGGAGTATAATTAGGTGTGTGCTATATGCGGAAGGTTTGTACTGTTTTTCATTTGTTTTAACTAAATCACTTTAGTGAAAAGTATCTTTTTCTGTCCAGCTTCTCACTCCTTTCCTTACTATGCTTCCATACCCTGTGATAGCTAATTCCAATATGATAGAATCAACTTCATGATATTTGCTGAGGAGTGGGAGAAGTCAGGGAGAAGCCATCTGCTGAGGCACAAATCAGCACAATCCTGTTGTAACGTTCTAACCTTGATCCTAAAATGGGTCTGGAAGGATGTTGAACATKAATTGATTGTAGTCTATTCATACCTGTAAGAAAGAGAAATTACTGACTACTGAAAGCTCTTTTATCTAGTGGATGGGGAAAACGTGAGTTTCAGTAGTTGGAAGCACTAAAGTTAAATTTAATCCAAAAATATCATTCCTCTTCCTCAACAGTTGAGAATATTAAACTGTTGGAACAAATTCTGTAGAGACAACATAGATTTGCCGTATCTTCCAGGACTTACCTTGAAAGTAATTGTCTTTCTATAGGATTTGCATTGTCTCAAAAAGAAGGCAAACTGGTGAACCTTTGATGTTCATTGCTGGAGACAGGTGTTAAGCTGATGTAAGGAGCAGAGTGTTTCTGAAAAGCAGGCAGGGTTGTGTTTTCTTCTGTCCACTGCAGTGATGTGTTGGATCCTTAAATAACTCTCCCAGTTTGTTTTTCATCTCAAGCAAAATTCCCCTACTTTAGCAATGAGTATTTTGCTSCTTACCAAATCTTTTACTTAAATGGGACCAAATCTTTGACTAAAATGCGASGAACCTCTTTCATGCCATCGTAGTGTGTGAGCATCCTGGAATCCATTTGCTGCTTGAGTCTCTTAATGCCTAAAATYCGTTTTCGGCTTCAAATGCAATCTCTTGATCAAAGCCAGTCAAACAAAACTTATTTCTTACTGACTGTATGTTCTGTAGGCCTTTGTAAATTTGAGAAACCTCAAAGTTTTTGGTTCTGCCAAGTGAAAAATGGTATCTTTGGATGCCAATTTGTATAGGAATCTCAGCCTTCTCAGAAGGGTATGGTGGGCAGTGTCACTTCTGAGCAGTATTCGACTGGCCACCTTTCCATTTCTGTCATCTTACTGTTCAGATTATACAAACATCCTGTTCCCTTATCTTCCAGAACAGCCTTCCTCGCTGGGGCACTGAGCCTCATTTCCAAAACAACATGCTTTCCCAAGCCCTTGCAGCATTGCAGACAACAGGGAAACTGTAGGACATGGGGGGAAAAAAAAATCAGATATTACTGTTGTTGTCAGACCTACTTTGGCTCCYCCGGGCCTGTACTGAATATCCCTGATGTTTGCTCGGGGAGCACTGCAGGAGTGGAGGGAGCCCGCTCTGGGTGCGGGAGGTTTTCTGTTCCAGAGCCGGGGTGTAAAGCTCCAGGGTTGGCCTGCTCAGCCCTCTCCTTGCCCCCATCGCTGCCCACAGGCAGGACGGGCTGGTCTGCCCCGCAGTGCATGTGAGCTCCTGACTAAATGCTGCTGGAGGCGAGCTGTCCGCTGGGGCCGTCCTGGAGACCTGCCTTCGGACAGCATTTGTCACCAGCTCAATAAGCTGCCGCCTGGTAGCAGCCCCGAGGTGGCCCCAGTCACTTCATTACTAGCACTACAGAGCTCTCTGCACCTCTCTCCTAGTTTCAGCAGCGGAATAAATCCACTGCCTCTTGCCTTCACCTGTTAAATATGTTCCCTTCTGCTGCTGTTTTTTCTTTATCATGACTGTGTGTTATTGTACCCGGTAAAACATTTTTGGATGCAGCTGGTAAGAGAGAGTAATTAAAACGTGTTCCTTTGGATTATTAATGATCTGTCCTGCACAAGCCTCAAAACTTTATCTGATGGAAGCCTTTTTTAATGGCCAATTCCTCATGCTGTTCATTGACATCTGCTGATGATAGTATTCTTTTCCCCAAATGCACTGTATTCATGAAAATCTGTACTGAATATCTGAGCTACTGAGGCTCATACCCCAGCAGAGTTTTCATTAATATACAAAAAGAGAGCATACCGATAGGTGACAGTATGAGAAGAAATTATATTTAATGGCACCACAGCTCTACCATCTGTTAGAAAAACTACGGAAACAACTACCTAGAGGTTACCAGTTTATGATGGTTTATGCTGTTGGATTACCATAGAGCAAGGTGGAGGTTTTTAGTACCCTCTTATTAGTATACAGGAGAAAAAAAAAAATCCCATAATCTTCTCATCAAAAGAGGTATTCAGCATTCAAAGGTAAGACTAGCTGTGCTACATTTTAAATGATCCAGATGCTACACTATCACTCCTAGCATTTCTGTACTTGCAGTCAAAATGTTTTATTTTGCCCCCTTTTTTTTCCCTTTTTTAACATATGTAGAGAATTTATTGATGCATAGTATTTTTCACAGCTTAGTGAGGGAGTCCTTTGGGTAGATACAGACATGGCATCCATTGGCATTAATAACCATAGCTAAAAATAAATCAGTGATTTAAAGGGACTGTTGGATTTTTCTTGTTTTTCCTTGTGGAAAGTACAAATAGATAACTGCTTCTAACGTGGAGARTTCAGAAGAAGAGCCGTTCATTGAGGGAGCTTTTCACATTGAAATATACTCAATTCTTTCCTCTTAAGCTATTCTGAAACCAGGTAGAAAGAAGGTCTGCTTCTGGATCTTATTAATTTATTAGCAGAATTACCTGCACGGAAGCAACTGCTCTCGAAAGTGGCTTTATTTTGTGTGAAATCAGATTCTGGCTCACRCTTCTGACCGCTACTTCTGGGACGTGGGCTGTAACATTTTACAGCAGGCACCAGGAGTGGAAGTGGTGRTAAGTGTGAAACCTGCTAAGAGAAATCAAGCAGTGTTTTTGGCTAAGCTGAGAAGCAGCTGTGGAAAACCAAATGCAATCTGTTTTTAAGTGTGTGTTAAATGTTAGATTCAAACACATATATGTAAAAGCTAGCTCTGGGAACAAGTACAAAAATAATGTCTCAAACAAGGCTAGGTTTTTATTTAAAAGATATGTCATTTATACGCCCATAGAGCGCAGATGCTCTCCATCAGAAAATGTCACTTTTCTTTGAAAGTTATAATAGATTAAAAGTGATTCCTTCACACCTTTTTTCAGCCACATCTCCAAATAATGTACCCAATCTTTGSAACACTTGTATTTTGTATTGCGACAGTAGTGCCTCCAGATAATTATTGTTCAGGTATATGAGGCTCTCTTGCTCTGCTCTTAGGCAGTTTTCCTGTAATTCAGGTACTGCCATGATGCAGCACAGAAAGAAGAGAGAAATCCTGGTGCTTAATAAGAAATGGAGTCTGATATTGTTCAGCGTAAGCCCGGGAAAGCAAAGCACTCAAGCTTTATCTCCCACGAGGCACAGCATGGTGTCTTCAAAGCTCTTTTTTTTTTTTTGTTGTTGTGGTTTTTTTTTTTTTTTTTACTTTTCTTAGCTGAGACATTTTAGGTGCGGATTTTTCACACACAAAAAATCTTGCTTCCCACCATGATAATAATGCTGAACTGTGGAAATATGTAAGTTGTTCCCTGTCATTAACACTTTCTCTGGAAGGAAGAATGTTTCTAATAGGCTTTAGTTCAAAATGTCTGTGTGAGAGTGCACATACTTATTCTCTTTCCATGTGTGAGAGAATAAAATATCTTTAATGTGCTGTTTGAGCTTCAAGAGGAACTTGATTGAGTTTTCAAGGCATTAACATAAAAGTGATGATTTTCATTAGTTCTGGAATATCTTTCTTTCTCACAGTTGAGCTATGCTACTAAAATTCTCCGTGGCACTGGCATATAACTAGTAAAAACTCAGAGTCATAAAGTTTGATATAAAAGAACTTTGCACAATATCTAATAAGCAATGCAGCTTTCAGAGCTGTGCACTAGATTTCTTAAAAATGTCACCATTTCATTTCTTGTAGTTATCTTTGGTGCTAACTTTGGGAAGATACTAATTTTTATTTCAACACTGATCATAACCAGTCAAAAATAGCACTATATTTTCAAGGAAAATATTTTTCAGGAAACCCCCCCTAAAAATTTTTTTTGTGAAGAATCTTTTTTTACAAGTAACCTGGTTATGCATGTGTTATGCATATATTTATGTCCTTCTCTGCATATTTATGCCTAGCTTTCATTCTTCCTGCCTACTTTTCTCTCTCCCACCTACAGTATCATCCTATTTAATTTCTTTTCTTCCTAAGAAATACTAAAATGTACCTTTTATTTCAACCACTTTACAAACGGTTGTGAGCATTTATATTAACTTTCAAAACTGATGTAACAGGTTATATGAGTACCCTGCTGAGAGACTCCATGAAGAGATTTGGGAACCATATGCCTTTTTCCCTGAAATTCCCAGACTTCAGGCAGAATGATAGCTGCAATGCAGACTCAGAAGTAAAAGTGTCATCATTCTGCCTGGGGTCTAAGAATTTCATCTTTCTGCACTTTATCTGTCATTAGTTGTGTGTCAGACATATACTGAAGGATGCACAAAACTAGAGTTGARAGGGAACATCTCCTTTGCCCTATGGAATTTCTCGATGCTTAACTGTGCTACCTGTGTTTAGAAATGATGAAAATAAATGAAATGAATGCAGGTTTTATCAAAAGTATCAGAATACCCCTCCCTACTCTGSTAAGTTCTTTAGCAGAGCAGAGGACCTGTTCAGCTAAGCAAACATCCGAGGGGGTGGGTTGGAATGGCACAGCTGTGTTGTTGATGTTATTTCTTTGAAGAACTAGAGTGTCCCTTTTTGCAGATGGAACTGTAATGAGAGGACATTGGAAAGYGAGTTTTTGGAAAACGTAGAATTATGAGAAGGCTGTAGGTAGCCTGGGGTTCTACCTGGGATGCCAGATACCCTGGCAGTCTCAGTGGTCTCAAACGAAAAGAAAAAGAGTAAAAAAGAAAATAAGGATCATGTGGAAACCTTTCCATCTTGCTCATTCGTTTTTAACAGCCCTGTGAAAGTTAGTCCCAGAATAAGCCCAGCTGATGCAGAGACTGTAGGTTGACAGTGCAGTAAATCAGGCAATAGTACTTCATTTGCTTGACCAAAAATCTTGCAGGCACGTGTTGTGAAAGGCTGATTTAGTGCAAACTGAATGTGCAAAGGAAGGTTCTCTAACCTTCCTGGAGCTGGATCCGGTACTGTCTGCGGCCCCATGCTGACAGTGCAGGGTCAGGATCAAATGTGGTGTGTCCTCCCCCTGCTATGATAAAACTCAAAGCCCCGCCTGTCACGGGCTAGCTTAACMCAAGGCAGGCTTGGGCTTATACCAGATCCACATCAAATTCATCTTGCTGAGGAAATCTCCTTACTGTAAGACAGAGCATGTTTTACAGTATTGCTCAGCAGAGAGGTGCTCTGCATTGCTGCCATTCTGCATAGCTAAAGTGCAGCCATAGGCCATGCCAGACTGCATCAGGTGTCAAAATGCAGTGTACTCAGGGGTCTAGTGTTGTGCACGAGCATCGATCACATATAGACGTGTGTGCTTGTATGTATCTGAGGCAGTAGGAACTAGCCACAGGTCCTCTAGGTAATTTTGTAAAGGCCTTTCATCTTTGACAGCCTGTCTTTCAACCGCTGYCTGCATGAGGAAAGCTGAGGAGTTTGTCTGTAGCTTATCTGCCTTCTTTTTTGTTTGTTTATTATAATCCAGGACAAATGATACCGGCCTCCTTGCTTTCAAAGACCATTTGCCTGTAACTCAGATAGTGATCACTGACACAAACAGATCAAATTCAGAGGCTGCTTGGAAAATCGGCCCTCTGCGTTGCTATGGAGACAGTGAGTACCAGCTCCTCTCAATTTCCATAGGTACAGAAAGTCCCCTCTCCTGGGTCCCTTTTTTTTTTTWWARGGGTTTTTTTTTTTGCATTTTTTCCCCTAAAGGTTCCCTTTCCCTGCGCAGCTCACAGCTGCTCTCCTGTGCCCATTAACTATAGAGAAGGGCGTTGTCGTTTGCAGGGCAGTTCTGGAACGCCGCCTCCTTCAGCACCGAGGCCTCCTACCTGCATTTCCCCACCTTCCACGCCGAGGTCAGCGCCGACATCTCCTTCTTCTTCAAAACCACTGCCCTGGCTGGCGTCTTCTTGGAAAACCTGGGGATTAAAGACTTCATACGGGTTGAAATAAGCTGTAAGTTCTCCCCTAAGAGTATTTTCTATATGCCCTAATGTGACAGGAGTGGGATGGCGGAGAGGATATTTGTTCTTCTTTCCTGAAGATTGGATAAATTGGAGACTCATTGGACTGGATGCAGATATTTTAGGCTCAACTTCTTTTCCTGCTAGAGTTTGCCTRTATAGCCTTGGTCATTACACTTCATTTTGCCATGACTCAGTTTGTCTGTCTCATGAATAAAGTGATAACTTTATTTTCCTTTTCATCCTTCATTTATTTCCTCATTTTTCTCTTTAGAGAAAGAGCAGACATGCCTGTAGATAGTCATTTTAATTGAGAGTTGTAAAACKTGATACAAATCATTTGGTTGATACCTCTTTTATTCTATCACTGACATATCCAATGTTTTAGAGGAATTTGGTGTCATTGGCAGAACTACGAGGGAGGCTCTATGAGGGCTAGGAGGCTGATGGAAGAGGAGTCAGGCACAGTTGTGCCTGAACCTTGAATACTTTAAAATTGAATTAGTTGCTGCAGTGTAATTACAKTTCAGTGTCTAAAAGAGAGGAGTGAGGAACGTAGCGGATTTAGCCTCACCCCTGTTCTGATGACTTCAAATATTTATAAGTGACAAAACGGTATTGTGGCTTTGAAGTGAAATATGACTCCTGTGTTCCAAGTTCTGTCAAGCTTAGGAAAAACAAAGAGTGCTATGCATTTTATTATATACCTATAACAACCCAATGTAAAATTTAATAAAATAAAGCCCCAAAGCCCTTCAATTCATTAAACCAATGGTAAATGTCATGGTGCATTATCACAAGGTAATGAGGTATGATTTACTGTTAATTGCACATCAAAGTCCAATTTGGTTGTACTTCAGTGTACTGCTTTTCGTTTTCAGGGCCACAGAAATAAAAATAGTAGTTTAATATCAAATATGACACATACTATGAGCCAGTAAGAGGCCTCTTTAGTGAATATCTCTGGTAAACATACATGCAGAAATGAATTTTAAAAGTTTGAGGAAAGTCTTTTCTTTTAAACCTCRGGCTTCTCATTAGTGGTATTGTGTTGTGTTCCTTGCTACCAGACGGACTTTGCAGCCTAAAAGGCTTGAACGAGGGAAGCTCTGCAGACCAGCTGCTTGGAAAGGAAATGGCCTTTCAGCAGATGCAGGGGCTCGGCATAGATCTTTGTCTATCCCCAAGGAGCCTTTCCTGTCTTAACAACCTCGGAAGCAGCTTTTGAAACCAGACCTGACCCATTTAGGGGTTTGAAAGACTTTTTTTTTAATGAATTTTCTATCCACTACCTTCTGGTTCGTGTCTGGCTTGTGGGACCTGATCTTTGGTCTTTCTCGTGGTATTTATCATTTTAGGGAGGAAAAAAAAATCTAGAACCAGAATATTAAAGAGTTATAAACCCTTCTAGACTTTCAGCAGAGCAAGACAGACTATATGATCATTGCTTTCCAATTACAGCTTAAGATCTAGGAGACCTGCAAACTGTAGGCGTGTGTGACATATGCTCATCAGTGAACTAGTCCTTCTCCTAGTCTTTCTTATCTCTTTTTGTTTATTTGTTTTTCTTGCTTCCTGGGTCAGGCAAATAAACGCTTGGAGTTTTCTCTGCTACTTCAAACACCCAAGCTCTGTGGTTGCCAAGTATGTGCATTTTGAAAGATTTTGTCAGAACAAGCTCCTTCCTTCTTTCCACCTTCTTAGCATTATTTATCCAAATGCTTTTGCCACCGCTGTGTGACTTTAGTACAGTATTTGGCACTTTTACTTCTAAAAGAGGATAAACAACCATTTCCAGGACATGGTGATTGTTAAAGCAAAAACGATGGGTACCTACATCCAGCCATAATCACAGCAGAGCTCAGTGAGGCCGCAGGCTTAGATTTACATAAAAGCTGCTGTGTAGGAGATGGGAGGTAAATGATGCTGTACTATTTGCTGGCATAAAAGTTAATGGACCCTGTATTTATGTAAGATTTCTTGATGTCAAAACCACTATTTAATTCAGGCCTTCATTTTCTCTTCGCATCTATGTATCTATTCCAGCCCCCAAGGAGATCACCTTTTCTGTAGACGTTGGAAACGGCCCCGTGGAAGCCACAGTGCAGTCGCCCACACCGCTGAATGACAATCAGTGGCACTACGTCCGAGCGGAGAGGAACCTCAAGCAAACCTCTCTGCAAGTGGACAGCCTCCCCAAGAAGGTCCTGGAGGCACCCGCAGAAGGCCACTTCCGTCTGCAACTCAACAGCCAGTTATTTGTAGGTAGGGAGCATTTAAGGGTTTCTGTGCATACCTGCAATACTTGTATGTCCAAAGCTGATAATGGGGTGGGTTTGCCACTGAGCTTGGTATTGGTAACCTCTTCTGCCTCCTTCTCTTCCAGCCCAGTGTAGGCAGTGTGAAGAAAACCTATACTACTGCCTCTGCACTCAAAGCATTAATCATACTTTGTATATTAGATGATATTTTTAGGTTTTAAGGTTGCCTCAAATACATTTATTACCAARTAATTATGTTCGGTGTTTCTTGTTCGGTTGTGTCATTTGTTGTCATAGATGTGATCTCTCTTGTTCAGATGCAACGTAAAAGGCACAAGTTCTTCCTGAAAGTTTCTGGGGCAAAGCCTTCTGATTACAATATGTGCTAATGATCTGTTCCTGCAGTTGTTCCCGCCAAACCCTCCATAGGTTCCTAGAGTATACGTGCAAGAGGACTATGAACACAGTCAAACCACATATGGCTATTTTAACTGAACGTGATCTGTAAAAAAATAACAAAAAAAAATCAAGCAAACAACCAAACAAAAATGTATAGTTTACTTTGCTATCTCCAATACAAATGAAATATAGACTGTTACTAGCTTGTATTTGATAACAGAATCAGCAACTACAGACAGTCTTTAGCTTTTTCTATACCTGAACTCTCCTTTCCGAGTAATTCCTTCTTCCAGACTGTAACTATTGATTGTTCAGGGCCATAAATAGCTAATTACTGATTCTTTCCTTAAAATATAGCTCATAGCTATATATCTCATAGCTGAAATTCCATAATAAGCTTCAATCTGTCAATAATGTACTTAAAGTTTACCTATGTGTCCAGACCCTATAATTAAGAAAGATTTAAAGGAGATTTTGAGGTGCTTATTTGAGACCTTGGTAAGTAATATATGCAGTAATTCCTAGTCTTTGAATAGAAGCAGTGAATCTGGTAATAAAGTGATAGAGCTTCATCAGTGGACATGAGTRCTAATGCCAGATATGCTTTTACAACGGTTTTGGATTTTTTGGGGGTTGGTTTTTTTTTTTTTTACCTTTATCCGCTTCAAAAAATACACATTGAAGGCCCTGATTTTCCAGTGTTGGAAACCTGAACAGCCTTCCCATTCTGATACTCAGAATGAGTCTCAGGTGCTACGGAGAAGGGTGGCTGGAGTCTGGCCATAAGCAGTTGTGGCCTAATTTGTCTGCATTGAAGGTCTCATTCCAATCTCTGACAGGACRGAACTGATTTAAATCTAAACCTAAACCACGTGGAGTGAATTTTATACTATCTGAAAAAAGAAACTCAAATGTGTTAACAACATTTTAAGTGTTAGGGAGAAAGAAACAGCAGACCATAATAGTATTTCTCCCTTCTGTAGTCCATGACATACCTGCTTCTACAATTGCAACAYTGTGTGCACCAATGATGATTAAAAGATTGCTGCAATTAGTATATGTATTCTTCCTAACCTATATAACTGACAAGATTTGCRGTATTAAAAAATGTTTATAGTATCTTTTAATTTAATCTCCTTGTTTCATTCCATTTAAACATAGAACTTTATTTCTATGGTGGAAGTGGCTAGTCATCAAGATCTAACTGATTTTTGTTGCCTTTGATCCTTCTCCAGAATCAATTCAAATATTTTGTAAACACCATAAATAACGCTCAATGACAACATTTAATTTAGTTTATTTATATTCTGGAGGGATTTATTGATCCTTCAGAATGAAGGAACTGTATTAGTATCACATAGCATTGTGATGATGATTGAATGGAGATTCAATGTAGCTTTAAAACCATAATCTTTCTCCTGTAGCCTGAGAGATGTCAACGTATGCACAGAATATGTGARCCAGTTTGTCTTGATTCCTTTTGCGGGGATTATATAGAGTAGATCACACACATAAAATGAATTTGGACATGTATAAAATTTGACYGGACAGGACTGTTCACTTATAATAGTTGTCCAGATTTTTCCCTCTTAACCCAAGAACCTGATATATTTAAGATTATTTGACACGAAGTTTTGGCTCTCAGGTTTTTACACTGTTTATTTTCAAGTTGGTGTGTCTAACACTTTACCTTCTGTGACATATCAAGGGAAGCTGAGCAGAAACCTTCTCCATATATGTTAACAAAACAGATGTAGGGAGCCATGGAACTTTGCTCCATTTACTTCTGATCTGGTGGAAAATCTTCTGAAGATTTCCCAGAGACTAAGCTGAGAGAAGGATTTCTCTTTTGCATGTATAGATTCTTTTATGTCTACTAAGGTTCACACTGTAGTTTCCCCTAGTGCACTGTTTTCTTGCACTCAGCACTGTTTCTGTCTCATTTGGCCAGCTCTCTGTTTTCTTGAAAACTGGGACAATCCTCTCTGTTAAGGTTGGGTAAAGAGTTTTAGAATGATGTGATTCAGAGATTTAAAAGGAACCACATATTGGAGTAAATATTCTTTTTCGTAAGAAACCAACCCAAAACCCACCAAAGCACAACTGTCTAGTCCTTTTCGATGGAGGAAAAGTTTTTGTGACCTAACATGAAACATGTGAACTTCATTTACCTCAGGGTTTACCAAACAGTGAGTTCACAGAGCCCTGGTGTTCAGAACCAATGGTCGCAACCKGCAGAATATCACCAAGAATATCATCATATTGTCCCTATGCTAATTTTTTTTTTTTTTACATTGTTTAACTTCAGCACATATCTGGGATATTTCCAGGATGTAAAATTCATTTTTCAGCTCTCTATGTACTTAGGTATAACTATGCATGTGCCTTGTAATTTTTAAGCTGCATTTCTATAGTGTAAGTCATGTTAGTTAGTCCTGTCTTACTGGGCTTGAACTGATACTGTGTTACTTGGAAGCACAATGCTACCTTTTCTGTTAGAAAGCTTCCCTTGATCACTTGCAAGCCTTGAGAAGCATAAAGCAGCCATAGTTGATTGTTTGTACACTAATGCACCTACAATACTTCTGCTCTGGAATGAATATCACATTGCACTTGTTTAACATTTCCTGAGGAGATGAACTCCAGTGATGATTTCTGTTTACCTTGAGACCTCTTTTATGCATCAGTATCTTATATGATGTTATGTATGTTATAAAAAGGAACTGGTAAAGCTGAGGATCTGTCCATGTCCTTATGCTACTCATAGTAATCACAAGAGATGCTAGAATTAAGGTGTCATTTCTCTCCTTATTGCCTGTGCTCCATTCAGTTCTGCGCTGCCACTTTTCATTGCCCTGTTGTGCATTTGATTCAGTGATGTTGGCTACTTCTGCGCTTAGTGACATGGCATCTGCCTGGCACTTGTGTCCTCAGGGGATGTTCCACTTGGGGGAGCAGAACCTCAGCATCTGCTCTGAGCAGGCCTGCCAGCACACCGCATGGCACRTGTAAGAGCTCATCACTGCAGGGTGTTTCCAGGATTCCACTGCGGTGCTGAAGATCTATACATACCATGCAAAATAAACCATAGAAAACAGGTTCTTTCCTGTGGATCCACTTGATCATAAGAGCAAAGGGAGGGAAGTCAAAATGGAAGTGGTCCCATCCAATTCCTCTCCTTTCATCTCCCTGCCATCCATAGAAACACAGTGTGAATGGTTCAGATTTGCAGTTCTTGTTTTATTCCGTCACTTTATTCCGGCAGCTTAATAATGTGTTAAGAGCCATCCTGCCTGGCTGTATTCAGTTACAGTTCCTCTCCATTAAGAAAATGGTCTTTTCAGTTATGCGTAGTCAGTAAGAGACAAAAGTATAGGTTAAATACTGTTTGTATGATTAGCTGGTATATTTAATGTGTAATTGACTTACAAGGTGCATATATATTTATATAGGTAGTGTCAGAAGGAGTCTTTCTATGACTATGCATATAATTATTTAGAATAAAGACAGAAAATCTACTTAAGGCCAACACTGGCACACACTAGCTATGCAGCAGGCTTCTGAGATAGCTTTCTCTGTGTGTGTGTGAAAAGAATGGAAAAAAGGAATTTTTCATTGGCCATAGATTGGGGATTGCTCAAAATGCGAAGAGCTGCAATTTTAAAGCACCTAAAAGAATTAGCAGGCCATTTCTGCATTTTTTTTCAGTGGCTATCTAAATGATTTAGGTTGCTTTATAATCCCCAGTCACAGCAGGGATGTACCTACACCTGGCTGTATTTCTTATATTAATTTAAATCAATTGCAGTAGAAAGAAAAACTCAAGCTTATAAGCCTTGTAGTATCAACTTCACTAAGCTCTGCACAAAAATAAGCCAATGTAGCATCACTTACTCTGGAGGAAGGAATAGCCAGTTGAAAGAAAACTGCTGAAATGCTCAAATAATAAGCAGGTTTGATGAGTAAATACTATGTGGATCTAGGATCAGGTAGATGGTCTCCAATAAGCTGTATACTTGCCAAATGTTAGAAGAAGGAAAGAAACATAAATGGATTTTATGTATGTTCTCTCATTCTTTGGCTTTTCAAAGTGTTTTAGAGATAGTGAGAATATGGACAGTTTAATAAACATGACATCTGCAGTAAAGTTAGATGTGATTTGTATTTGTTATTAAACTGTTACAGCTGGGATTTGAATATGTGCAGAGGGAAGAGTCAAGGAGAAGGCCTTTTATCCTAGTAATATCAGTGGTTACTTCCTATGAAAAAGAAAATGTAGTAACCAACAGTTTCAAAGGGGGAATCATATTTGGGCATTAGGCATTGCTGATAATGTCTGTATGGTGTGCATTGTTTTAGAACAAAATCTACAAAGAAAAGGACCATATCTGCGCAGTGCAGTAAACATAAATATCCCACCTCTTCTGATGCCTTTTAAAGCTAACATTTGTAGGTCAGAAAAGAGAACTTGACTGAAGAAGCATTTGAAAATATTTTTTCCTCTGAGAATGGCACCATAAAATTAGCATAAAATAAACTTCCTCCTAGGCTCACACACAATATCTAGAATTAAGTTATTCTCATTTAAAACCAAGACCTTTGTATTTCTCCTATTAACATGCAAGAAAGAAAAATATAAGTCAGAATAGTGCAGAAGAACAATAAGGTTTTGAGATTGCTTTTCAGCCTGGTGTTTTATTCTCTTAGTTTGCAGTAGCCTGGTTTTAATTAAACAATATATGACGAAACAAGTGCTGTTCTGCAAGGAATTCATCAAGAGACATATTTTCTTAGTTGATGCATTTTGACATAGGACCAACTTCTATARAAGAATATTTTGGAAACATAACTTCTTTCCTATTCTTATGCAGGAGATGAATCAGCAGGAATGCTATCATTTCAGAACCTACAAAAATAGTTAACTCTTGAGCTGGAATTAGCTTTTCAGTRGAAAAGTTGCAATGATTTCCAAAGCAAAACATTGGTGACTGCCAAATAAAGTCTTCAGTAGTGAAAGTGCTGATCTTTTTACAAAACAATCGTATCGTCTTCATTATTTATTATTGTTCTCAGACACCAGCTCTTATGGGAAAGGAGTCTTTGTTGTTACCAGTGATTACTGTTAGCAGTTTTGTTGAGCACATAATAAACTGATTAGCCTCTAGAGCCTGAACTGCCCTCTTGCCTAGATCCATACTGCTCTGCTCTTCACAAAGAAAKGCAGTTATGTTTAATAGTTGAAGTAAGTGTCACAATTGTGACCCAAACTCACATTTTGTGCTTTACAGATACAACATCATGTTGGTCAGTCATGCATAAATTCTGTTTCCAAAGTCATTTCCCCCTAGCCAGCAGGCCTGATGCTGAACATGATTCATCCTTGTCTGAACTAATCAGCATGAGTAACTCACCTGTTGTTGGGGCTAGAGTGTTGTTTTCATTCTGTACTATGGCAACAAATAGAAAAAATATTTTAAGTTTAGGTTTCTCGGGTATTAAGTGATATATAAAACACATTCTAGGTTTAGGTTTCTCATGTATTAGGTAATATGCAGACTTGTGATAAAGAAGCTAATCTGTTCCCAAATGAATCTGCAGTCTAAATGCCAGATAAGGCAGTAGATAAGACTGAAGAGAGAAGAATGGCAAGAAGAAATTGTCACATACCTTTTTTATTCCTTTCATAATGATAAATAGAGACCTTTAGTTTCCAGGGCTGCCCATCTGTCATCTTTTGCCACTGTATGCATTGATATATAATAGATAATATTTTTTAAACTCCATGATTTCCTATTTGTACTTCTGGATTGTCCTTCAGAACTTTGATTACTTTACAGAGTCGTTAGTGAATGCATGTCCTCTGCTTTCTCTTTCTCAGGAGGAACAGCTTCCAGACAAAAGGGATTTTTGGGATGCATTCGATCTCTGCATTTAAATGGGCAAAAGCTTGACCTTGARGAGAGAGCTAAAATGACCTCTGGTGTTAAGCCTGGATGTCCAGGACATTGCAGCAGTTATGGTAACCTGTGCCATAAYGGAGGAAAATGTGTGGAGAAATATAATGGTTATTCCTGTGACTGTACCAACTCAGCCTATGAAGGACCTTTCTGCAAAGAAGGTAGGAGCATCCTTTTGTCCTGAATCCTTACTGCTTTCACCCAYGTCAGCTTGGTGATGTACCCCACGTTATAAGAATATGTTCTAATATCAGATTTCCCTTGAGCCCTATTAGGGATTTACCTAAAGTGAGCTATAATCTCTCATCTTATTGACTTCAGTGATAACCTCAGAAATTATGAATAGAACCGGTTGTACTACTTGTCATTGAAATTACCAACTGTACCCCAGTGTGATATCTGTATTCAGTTACATGTAACTTGGCCTAAGCATTATCTGAAATTTCCTGTCAAGGGCTGAAATTTCCTGTCAAGGTTGTCTACTCATGTCTGAATGTTTGGTGTGCTTGCTTTTAAATCTAATCCAGCTTGCTCCATCTTAATAAAATTTTGAGAACTTAGYTTTGGAACAGTGGGTGACAAAAAGAGACAGTGTTTTTATGCTTGTTGCCATCCCTGCAACAATGCTGAACTTGGCCACCCTAAGAGATGTTAAAAGTAAGCATGCATCATTCAGGAGAAAATTGATTTGAACAGTTTGGACTATGATAAGCATGTTCTCACTGAGCCTATTTGCTGGCTCTTAGGAGATATATGCATTAGACCACAGTAAGGAGCTGGACAAATAAAGAGCCTCCAGCTTAGATAACGAGAGAGGAAGAAACTGCAGAAACTGTGCTGAATAACAATTAGGTGCAATGTGAGCATTTTAATTTCCACAGCTGCCCCTCTGTTCGCAAATGCTCCAGGTTTGTTACATGGGCCGCATCATCTGCTGGTGTAAATCGGCCTAGTTGTACTGCAGTCCATGGAACTATGCCCACTTACATGAGCTGAGGATTTGGCACCAATATCACAAGAGGCATGTTGAATAACTGCACGGTGATGTGTTAGGAGGTGGCCTTGCTGCTATATGAATAGAGCTGCTTTATGAAGACAATACTTGCATTCAGCTTMTAGCAGAAGACATCACCATGATGAATTTACTGTGTCTCCTATGAGAAAAACTGCTGTTGTCACTTGCAAGTATTTTGCYAAACTTTATTGTGTGCATATGGGAAAAACAAGTGTGAGCTGTTGGGATCCTAGCACATGCAGATAGAAGCTTCTCTCTCCCTGGAGCTACATTTCTCCCTCAGTAACTGCCTTTTGGTCACTGCATTGCTTTAATAACAGCTTTCTTTAAAGAGAAGATGGGAAGGGACAAATTTATTGCTGTCTTTAATGTGGCAGGTAAGATGGCGAATATAGCCATACATAGAACTATTGGAAGAGACTGAAATAGTTTGAGTCAGAGATCTATATCCATACACCACATGTCTCTGTGTCAGACAAATCAACTGTAAGGTAGGACAAGGCTCTTGTCTGAAATAAGAATCAGGGATACCAGGTGGAGTTGGGGACGTTCTGCACAGTGCTGCTGAGGTATGCACTTCTGAGGCAATCAGCTCATACTGCCTAAAAGATTGGAAAATGCAGCATCTGATTTTTTTTCCCCTTGCTTTGTATATGCTTTCAGAGGTTTCTGCATTATTTGAAGCTGGCACTTCTGTTACTTATCTTTTCCAAGAACCTTATCCTGTCACAAAAAATGCGAGTACTTCAAGTTCTGCCATTTATGTGGATGCTGTCATGTCCAAGGAAAACATTGCGTTCAGCTTCCTCACAGCACATACTCCAAGTCTTCTGCTRTATGTCAACACCTACTTTCATGAATATTTGGCTGTGATTCTCTCCAAGAATGGTAAGTGCTCTTGATTTGCTACCAAAGGGAGAGTAGTGTGACTATGTTTGGRATCTTTTTGTTTGTTTGTTTTGTAGTAGAGTTCAACACTAATTTCAGTTTTGTTCTTTGTCTGCAACTTTATTAGCTTCATGGTTCAGTTCATGCAAATGGCCATCACTCTTGTTTAYATCACTTTCTTTGGCATTCAGCACTACCCTTGCCTATTCAGTCTTTGCATAATCATGTTGTTCGGGCTTAAAATGTTCCTTGACTTTCATTTGGCAAGATTATACAAGAGCAATTCCTTGCTATTTATTCCACTCTGAAATCCATTAAGTCTCAAGGATAAAGAAATGAGAAATTTCATGAATGTGCAAGAACATTTGGTGCAGGAATATCTTATAGGTTTACCTTTKGCGTCCTCTGTGTTGGTCTTCATAGTGTTCTTTCACAAATATGTGATSAGTACTACTGAATATTAGGGCATATTAGGAATATTAGGAAAATATGAGGTGTTCTACCATCGTTGACTGAAACCTAAGGTGTAACTCTCTTTGCTATTTAAAGATAAATGGGATGGATGTCTGAAGCCGTGCTGAGATCTTAGGGGAATGGATTCTATGTTTTGTCAGTAAGGCTTCGCTCCTGAATTCTTTCAGAAATCTTACTCAAGATAAACATTATTGTAGACAAATGATGATGTTTGAATTATTCAAAATCTCAGGCAAGTGAAGCCCTGGAAATGATGAGTGAGCATGCCAGTGAGTTGCTTTCATCTATGGCAGAATAATAGGAARTTAATGCTATATGGATAAATATGTGTATTTGACTGATTGATCTAGACCACTGTGAAGCACTGCAAATTCCAAAGTATATCAGATCCCAAGTACCATCCAATAAAACTAAAGAAAAAAGCTTTCATTCTCATATGGATTCTCCAGCAGTTTATCTTCTGGTTATGGCACATAGTCAGCCTTTGGGCTGGCATGGGACTAACATCTAAGTCCCTGACAGAAGCAGGTGCAGCTGAGGCATGTCTGGGTGCACTGCCCCTATGCAAACTCCATTTGTCAGGGMGGAATGTAGATCCTGAGGAACCTGTCATTTCTCCTCTCAAACGGTCCCAGAGCTCTGTCTCCACATTGCTCTCCAAGGCAGGTGACACGTTTATGGTTTTGACACATGAGACACCAGTATGGARCTCAGCAGGTCAGAAGGGTTAGTAACTCCAGAGGCAAAACCTTGGAGTCTGCTTCTCAGTCACACTAAGATCTCTTTACGCAACTCRGGCAATAGGAAAATAGCCTTAAAGTGAATGAAAATGTAATATCCATTTAAATCACCTTTACTGCTGCCAGAGTCATGTAAAATGACCTTATAAACATGACTCAATTGTCTTTTATTGATGAAATAAAACCATCAGCAAGTTGTAATTGGAAGGTCTCAGTTCTGGAAGGAGAAGCTGTAACAGTGGTTGGGGAAGGGGTCAGGATCAGGGTGCCTGGGAGCTCTCGTAGCACCTCAGCTGCAACATGTATTTTAAGATGAGTAAACATTTTGGCAGCTGGATCATCTGCAGAGCTCCTCTTTGGCTCAGTTGGAATCAGAGCCCTTTGGGAATATCAGAGATATCAGGCTCCAAAATYCTGGACTATAAAACGTAATGCTGTATGAAAATAATTGTTAAGGTAACTAACTGACCTTGGTTAACTCTTGGATGTCCCTTCCAGAGTTGCTCGGCGGATGCTTTTCTTYAAAGACAGTCATTTTAGTTATGTGTATCCTCTGGCTTTTGTTCCTCATTTAATCATTTTTAAATCTCATAACCTCTTATTTTAAGTCTTGCTGGAATTGAAGTTATTCCAATGAAAATAATGTTCAGATATGTTACTGTTTCTTCCTCCAAGAGGTTTATCCTTGCCATAAAATTACTGGACTATGAAAATAATGTCCTTTGGAGTATTAAAACTGAACATGATTCTGTCTCTGATACTAGATCTTTTTCAAGGATATTTGGTAGGAGTGACAGTGTKTGATAGAGCCTAGACTAGTACCTGCTGGATGACTGATTCATTAGATAAAGGTTAGGGTCCTAGTAAAATGGGCAGGGGCATTTTCACTTGAGATTTAAGTAATAATATTCTTCATCATGATCCTTTGCACTCATTAACAAATAATATTGAAACAGTCTATGTATACTTTAATACTTAATATCCCAACCCAACTTTCATAAGTATTTACAAGGAACTACTTGCTGATCTTGTTATTTCCCCTTTACATTMTGCACAAAATAACTAGGCAAATTCTTATTTAATAAAAGTGGCCATGAAAAGAATGCTCTTGGTAATTCAGATTATTAAATATTTAATATGAAGGAAGTGAGAGTGTTTGAAAGGCTTTTTCTTATTTAAACTATATTGAAAGGGGCTTATGTGGAGATGAACATGATTAGACAGCTATGGTCTAATCTAGAAAAGCATGAAATGTTCCTTGCAAAATTGATTGGTTTCAGTAAAATTAATAAATAACCATGCTTAACCCTAAGGAACTTGCACGCAGTATGTAAAAGGAGGTCATGTCATTAGACACTACAGGATGTGCTGTCTGAAACACTTGAGGAATTATGGTAAAACGATTCATTTAGGGTTATACCAAACAGATCCATGTCAGATCTGAGAACAGAATTAAAATGTCCTCARACCAACTCATGGCCTTACCCATTCGTTGTGTTGCTGCCCACACAGAGAGCCCTCCTAGTGCTGAGTGCTTGGAGTCCATGTGCCTCATGAGGAAGGGAAGTTACAAGAGATGTGGGTACCACTGTGTGTCATTATAGAAGCTACTATCACGCATCGGTCGAGATGGCCTCCACCTCCCGTAGCGCACGTTCTGTAGTGTGTAGCAGCAGATGTTTCTGGAAACAACTCCCACTCCAAAGACTAGTCCATAGCACAAGGTTGCTCTTAATTCTTGTCAGTTAGCTCTTGTCCTGGCAGCTAATGGATGAGTTTTCAAAAGTTTCTGTTTTTAACRATGACTTAGGGATTCGCCATTAGTAATTAGGTTTCTAAATCACACAAGTGTGTTTCAAATGATACATAATAACTTAGCATTGGCCTCTCCTCCCCTATTTTATATATTATATCCATGTAATTTTTTAAATACATTGCTTTTCTTCCTGTCCTTGGCCTTATCAACTTTACATTAACTAGAGTAATTTAAAAGATAACTTTTTCTAACCATTTGTCAGGGAATACATTTCCTGAAGCACCTGCTTCTTGTAACGCTGAAACATTAATCAAATGTTGAGAAATCTAGCTTGATGCCATTAATTAGCATGAAGAATGAACACATCACAGAGTAGTACCAGGTGACTCACTCTGTGATCTTTTCCCCTTGAGGGATGATCAGGTCATCGGATTRTACTGTACCTACAGACAGAGCTGCGGTGCAGCAGGCAGCTCCTGTGGATGTAGCCCTGATGTTGTTGCTGCAGGGATCGGTGCAAATCTGGTCATCTGAGGAGTCTGCATGAAGCTGTCCCAGTGACATGCTTCTGTTGCCATCAGTGGTGACCTCCCAAGGGACAGCCCCAGCTCTGTCTCGAGACCAGCTCAGTGAGAAACTGGAGCTTGCCTGGGGAGAAGAACCTGCCCACAGCCCCAGTGACCCCACATCTGAGGGAACAGCAGTTCTGTAATCATTGGCAGCACATTTTTGGTATCAGTGTATTAGAAGTTTCAAATTATATCAAATATTATATCAATATTCAATTGATATAATTCAGTTGATTGATTCAATTGATATAATTCAATTATATCAAATTATATGAGTAGCAAGTATGCTCGCTACTAAGCTACAGACAAGGGGAAAACAACTCAAGTCTGCTTTTGCATGTCAGTCCACATGATAAGAAATTCACACCATGGGAAGCCACTGCCAAGAAAACAGAAGTATTCTTTTCTTTCCTGGGGAAACATTTTGTCTGTACATTTTGGTAATTTGCGTGATTTTACAAAATAACCAGTAACTCAGCCTTATAATCTACTTACCTTGATCTCCAAGGAGAGTGATTGATGGCGGAAGGGAAGCCTTATGAGACCAAAACTGTTAGTGCTGCTCCTACCTTATTCTTTCTTCTCCCTACAATAATCAAATGTGATATGAATATGAAGAAGTATATTGTCTAGAAAATATTTCCACAAGCCTTTGATTCTCAGTGTTGCYGGCTTTCTCTGTGGACACCATGTGATTCCTAATCTAGAAAAACAGCAGATAGCCGGCATCAAAGAAAAGARACAGAATCTTGTGCTATGCTGGAGTGATTGAAAATTTATCTGAGWTTATTATCTGATTTCATAAGGAACTAAACAATTTGATGGTTTTTTTTACTTTGTTTCTGTCCAGTACTTCTTGCCATCACAGTGAGCTTTGTTATCAATTTCTTTGGGAAAGTAGGACTCAGAAATTGCATAGGAAAGATTAAAGATAGGAGGAAAACACAGTCAAAAATAAGAGTACAAACAAAAACAGCTTGAGTAATTCTTCTGTCAGATGTTTGTTATTCAGAATATAGTAACTAGAACTTAATCAATCCCACTGCTCTKCCCTGTAAAATCTTAAAATCAGCTGGCATTTGAAGTAAGTGGGTAAAGAAGACAAAAGCTTCTTTAGTGGTGGAGAAAATCAGCACTCTGAGGAAAAAAAAAAAGAAGAGATTAAAATAAGGATGAGAAGCTGCTTTTTGTTTTTCTCTTTTTTAATAAACGAGTAATCARCTATAATCTCCTTCTGTCTCTAAGTCAGAAGCAGCCTTTCTGTTGAAAGCAGGTTCTCTTGTTCTTGCCTTGCAATTGCATCTCGGACCACTTTCTCAGCAAAAGCAAAACTGCTGGCATTCAGGTGTGAAGAAAGGCGAAAACTCATAAACCCTTTGGAGAAATTTCTCTTTAAGTTATATTCATGCTGTATGCTCTGGGATTTCACGGGACAAGACCAAAATTGTTAGGGAAAGTGTCTTTTACTGAAACATTGTGAGGTTTTGGTGATGATTTTCAAATCTACACGGGTTCTTAGGGCTTTATGTGGGTTTTAGATGTGGGATATGGAGTCYCCCTCATACTAAGTGGGTACCACAGGACATAACTTCAGCAGAAAGAACCCCTAGTATGTCATACTACTGGAGCAATGTCTTAGCTTCACAGAACATCTGGTGTAGAGGGTTTCAGCATCCACTGAATAGCCCTCACAGTTCATGTGACTGTGAATTGGAAGGTGGTGCCAAAGTTCAGTCCAGTCAATTTTAGCAGATCAGAGAGAAGAAAGCAAGTCTTGTTGGGAAATGTGGAATATAGTTCAGTTCTCAAGCAACAGTCCAAGAGTGACTGAGAATTGATCCTGGTCTAGTTCTGCCTCACATTCATTAGATACTTTCAAATACCATGTACAAATATATCTTCCAAGTATTATTTCAAGCAATAGCTGAAATCTGACTTGCTGGGGCGGGAGCAGTGAGGATTTGACAGGGAATGGTGAATGTGTGAACGTAAAAGAAAGTGTCCCCAGAGATGAATGTCACTAAAGGGGAGCCTGTCCATGGTATCATGAGTAGGAGATGTCAGGATGGCAGGAGATCTCCCAGCCAATTATTCTGCATAAATAGAAGAACACTCCTGATCCCTTGGATGTGTCTCCTGTTTAGAAACACTCCTGATCCCTTGGATGTGTCGCTGCTGAAAGAATGCCTCATAGAAAGTTGAAATACAGAAAATGAGTTTTCTGTTTAAATCCTGCACTGATCAGTCTTGGAGGCAATAGGTAGATTTAGCAACTTTTTTTTTTTTTTTCCCTTTAGCATATGGTACTTTAAATCTCTAACTGTGCAAGAGCCAGGGACTCTGGCAGATTTCTTTATCTGCTCTCCAAGAAGAGAGAACTGAGAGATCTGTTTCATTAGCTCCGTTCCTGGAAATATTTGTACTCACCAAGATTCTTTTTGATTACTGAAGGGCCAAAAGATGCTCTGGAAACCCACAAGAAAAAACCAAGGGAACTGTAATTGGATTACACGGGGCAGGAAGGGCAGTTCTTAACTGATCTGTGTTCTGCATGCATGCAGGCTTGCCTTGAACTTAGTGATGCCTGACCGAAGACCCCAGACCAATGTCTTCAGATAAATGGCTAGGAAGAAAGCATATATTTCCTTCTGCTTCGATGAGTTTACCTAACTCACATATTAGATATAAAAGTCGCTTTTTTCTGTTGTGTTTTGAGGAGCTCAAAGGAGTCAAGGAGAAAGCTAGAGGAGACTTAGACACAAGCTTTTGTTTTWAAATGGAAACTGCAAATATGCTCTTCAGCCATTTTGAAATACGGGTCTTTTCAGAACCCATTTTTCCCGMGTTTTGGCCATGGGAATTGCAGGCAGCTGATTATTTTATTCATAAGTTGTGAGTTATCTGTGTGGTRGATGTAGAGAGTTGTGAGCAGGCAGAATTGCTAGCTCAGGTGCCCCCGTAGCACTGCAGCRCTTGTCACCCGGCACAGAGCCCAASYTGACAAGCCTGGCAAGAACCAGCCTGGTCCAAGCAAACCTGCCTCTGCCTTGTTTGTTGTATTCCTACTAACATGCTAATTTTTCTCCTACCAAACCCATTATGCTGGCTCTTCCACTGAATAATTAAAAGGACTTTATCCTTTTTTCTTCCTGATCAGATGGAAAGATTTTCAGAGTGTTTGTGAATAAATTGTGGAAATATGCATTTGAAGGTAAAGTAGTGCAAGTATTTCATCTTTTTCTAGTCYACTCAGGTTATCTTATTCCATGTTACTCTTGCTCAAATACAGTGGTTATTTGTTAGGCCAGCATGAAACAAATCCTTGCTTCAATAGGTATCTGTACGGGCTGAACTGAAGCAGGAATGGTTGAAAGTTATTAATAGCCATGTGGAAACTTATGGCTGGGACCTCAGTGAGGGCAGATTGGCAGGGGTTCCTTGGTGTTTTTCAATAGAGGATCTCAGTCTTTTCTCGCAGTGTGCTGTTTGCACAGAGCTAGTGATAATGCATAGTTTGCAAAGCCAGAGTGAATCTGTGGAATATAATTCAGAGGATGATATGTTACCTTTCATTTACTGGGCAAAGAATAAAGGCTCTTCCTGCCAGCTTGACTGCTGCACTAGCCTTAAATGAAAACTTCAGTGTAAGATCAAAGCCTGACAAAGAGTTTTTTCTATGTACAAAGACAAGTAAACCATAGGCCCTATTCAGTGTCTGTCCAAGTGAAGATTAATTGCATCTAGTGTGTGTTTAAAGACAGGAGCAGAGATCTGAACATCAGATCCAGTAATATCATGTAGATAGTTTTTGTTAATGAGAGGTTTTAAAAGCAATTTTTAAAATACCAAAGAATGTGTAGATTTCTAATAGATAGTAGATAGAGGTTAAAAATTACCGGAATAAGAACTACTGGAAGGCAGATAATTTCAGGAGGTTTTAAATGAATCTGATGCCCTTGCTGTTGTCTTCATCTTTACATGGAGTTACCTCCAGGAAAAAAAAAGTAATTCATACAGTATCAGTGTATGAAGAAAAAAGCAGCCAGTTCCCCCTCCACAAAGAAGTATCTAGGAATAAAGCAATAATGATAACACTGACTAATAGTAAACTATTGTCCCACATGTGTGGGATAGCCCTGTTCCTATTTCAGGTTCAGCCACACCAGTATGGGTATGATTTGTTTCATTCAGAGAAGTGTACTCTTCGAGATCACTAATAATCTCTGTGTTACGTGCTACTTGCCACTTATTGTTTGCATTGAGCTCTAGGGCTGTGGTTTTCTGAGTCGTCTTTTACATTTTTAATGTTCAGTGATGTTTAATGTTTTAGAGCAAGAAGCCATTTCCTTTTTAACTGCTGGTCAGCCAGTTTTAAGCCAGCTAACTGCTGGTAGATGCAAGACATCTACCAAGGTTAAACACACCTGTCAGTCACGTACGGGAACTATCGTTGCTGTTGTTTAAGTGACATTCTAAATCTGGGTCCAGGGGCCTCGTGGCATTACAAGGTGAATTAAGGTCTTAGGCGTCTAGATAGACTCCTTATGATAGTGTTTCCTTTTTTTTTTTTCTTTTTTTTCTTTTTTTTGTTTGTTTTTAAAGTTGAAGAAATGTACTGTGAAACTGTGTTCTTATATAGGCAGGCCTGAATATGATCTCTAAGACCTAAGCACCTCCAGCTTTGAGTAGAAGGCATTCAAATAGGCAACTTGTTTTCTTCATTGCCATAAGAAATGACACAAAATTGGGAGGTTGATGGCATTTTTTTCTTTTTTTTTTTATCACATAAAACCGTGTCATCTGAACAGACCCAATACCTGAGCAATCATATCAGTAAACATATTCAGCAGCTTTTACTCTTCATTTTCTCTAGGCAAAAATGTGCAAGTACTTTCTTAGGTAAAATCCACTGGCCACTTAAGAGATAGGGCCTGTTATTTTCAATCACCAGCTGCACTTCCACCGAGCAGTAAATTTACTGAGTAAATGTCCCTGAGGAGAAACTGCTAATTAAGGAGCAGGTTTCTTAGCCAGCTGTTCCTTACCAAGAAAGAGGTAGTTCTTTTTTAAATATCTAGGCTGTAAAGTAYCATTGCAATGAAGCTGCGCAAGGTGCCAGGGAGGTAGTTTGTGGCAGAGCCATCCACTACTGCATGATCGGGAATAAGCAAACAACATTTCCACCTTAGAAGGTGCAAATTGCTTTCTGGGCAGATTTTTTTTTTCATAACAGCAATATTGATAGTTGTGCTAATATCTTCCACCCTTGTTTAATCTGTGCCTTCTGTACTTTTTTTCTTTTGGCAGTGGCGCAGGTGAGTGCTGTGGTTAGCGTCTGATAACCTGCCAAGGGCAACAGCCTGTTTGAGACAGCTGCAAGTTAGAGAATCATCCTGGTGATTCCGAAGCAATGGGATGTGCAGGGGTTATCTGAGGCCCTTAKCTTAAGGAAATGTGTGAAYGTTTCACACACACACAYGCAGGCACACACRCTCTCATTTCTYTCAGATTGGCATTGTCAGTTGCCCTGATTTGGGTGGTTTTTCCTGATGTTATGCAAACATGGTAAAAGTTGTACTTTTTTTACATGTGCCACCCACACGTGCTCCCTGAACTACCTCAGCTTCTCTGAGGGGAGCAAGATGTCTTGCCTGCTGTTCCAGCTAGTTTAAGTTATTAAAAAGTRTTACTGAAGGTGTTGTAGGTGTTAGGTTTAATCTGGGCTCATTTAAAACCAGTTTCTATAAGCAAAGGTCTTGAAGAGATGCCTCAGACTATAAGGTTATGTCATTCCCTTCCTTGCCGTTTGGTTCTCCAGAAAAAAAATAACGTGTAGCCTAAAGTCCTGGTGACACATGTGACAAGAACCTTGCTTATGATTAACAGACCAAGTTCTTGGGATCCATTTCTTGCTTCCTGCAGAAATGCTCCAGCCTTTATATCAAATCTCCAGCCTTGGGAGAGATCTTTCAAGCAGAGAAGGCTTTTTCTGAGACAGAAAACACTGTAACATTTTCTTGTGTTCCTTTTTTTCCTCTTTTTATTTTTTTTTTTCAGATAATGATGTAGAAATTACTGTTTGGTTTTCAAAACAAGCTTTTGCAGTCCGAGTCTGATGTAAAGGCAGTGAGTATGGGCCACAAAGCCCTGAGGTGTTTGTGACCCCCTGCTTGGCATAGGCAAGAGAAAAGTGACTCTCCTGTGGATACGTTTGATCAGAAAAGGATCTGGACATGTAATGTGTGATATCATGGCCAAGATATTTTTTCACACTGTGTAGTTAGGGAATATTTTTTCTTCAGAGCAAGCGCCTTGAAATTCCTAAACAACATAATGTCTTTATTATCACTAGATGTGAGAGCTGCCACAACATCTTTCTTGTCCTCAGTAAAAAAAAAAAAAAAGGCAGTTTGAAAGCACCAGGCTACTGCTTGGAGGTTGGTAGATTGGTTTTACTCATGGTGATCATTAGTGTACTAGCGAGTACTAACCTTGGTCTCTACTGCTGGTAAGAGTACATCCTGGGAGTGTTTTGTTTCCGAAGCAGCTTGGGCTGACATAAGCACTGCCCTGTCTCGATCTCCCACATTTTCCCTCTGCACAAGGGAAACCCTGGGAATTCTGTTAAACAGTTCTGTAGCTGTTGCTTATCAGCAGAGAGTTGCCATTCAGTCCTACACTCATGGGTGATATGACTGCAGGTTACGAATTAAAGACTACAGGGCTGGTCACAAGCCCGCGYTGATAGGGATGGAAGTCTCGTGGTGCAGCATTAGGCTCCATGTGGGCTCATCTCGTGGAGGAAGAGGTTACCCTGTGCAGAGTCACACTGCTCTGCCTCCCGTCCTGCCCAGGCTGCTCTTAGAACTAGCACAGTATATGTCTGCACGTGGCACCATATGCTTGGAGTATCCCTATGGAATGTGATGGACAACTGCAATAATTCAGTGTGAGTCTACTCTTACCTAGTACTGCTGGAGTAATATCCCCAGAAAAAAATTCCCAGCCCAAGACCAGGAATGTGATACCCCCTTTTCCCCTTGCTTGCTTCTCTTAGGAACTTAATAGAAATTGCCTCCAGCCATTGCAAGTGTATCAGAGAAGGAAGAAACCACGATAGGCAGTGCCCAGCTCAAGGATTATGGCACTCCAGGTGTGCATGCTCACACATAGGGAACTGAAAAAAGGATGACAAGCATGACTGCAAAAAGACTGCCAGAAATTACACTACTTATGATTAGTGTGAATCCCCACTGCGAGGCAGAAATGATGCAAAAATTAGAGTAGATCTGGTTTATGCACTACTGTTATTTGCAATTAGTGACACTGGGAAGACGTGATGGTGAAAGTCAGTGAACTAGATAATCAAGATTCAGAGGCCAAAAAAACCCTCTTAATAATACTTTTAATTAATAATCCATTTATTTTCCCTATGAAGTGTTTCCATGTAACAAAATAGCTATATAATCTGTCAGACAAAGAAATGATTCTGTGCTCTCCCAAGAGGGAAAAGTTTGGTACTGAATCAGCTCTCAACTGCACTGGTATAAATTCCAAAATAAATCTGGAGAGATGATCTCATGTACTTCTGATTTGTATTAATGCAAATTTGATCCCAGGCAAAATGCCAACTTGAATTCAGTGTTTTTTAACAGCAGCTGTCCAAAATGAGTTGTCATTGGAATTCAAAAACAATTTGATAAAATAAGATGCTATTGACTATCCCATTTAATGATGTAAAGTAAAATTGTATCAGTATAGCAAGTAAAATCAGTTCTTAATGAACGTCAGGRACCTCTTTATTATCTCCCAACAAATAGATGATCATTTCTTGTTTAAATTGCTTCTCCTCTGATGAAGTCACAGAATCACAGAATGGTTGAGATTGGATGAGACCTCTAGAGATCATCTAGTCCAACCCCCCTGTTCCAACAGCGACACCCAGAGCACGGGGCACAGGGTTTGGAAGATCTCCAGAGAAGGAGACTCCACAGCCTCTCTGCACAGCCTGTTCCAGGGCTCCGTCACCCTCACCATAAAGAAGTTCTTCCTCATATGGAGATGGAGCTTTCTATGTTTCAACTTGTACCCATTACCCCTTGTCCTATCACTGGCCACTGCAGAGAAGTGTTTGACCCCCTCCTCCCTACATTCTCCTCTTGGGTCCTTTATACATATTGCTCAGTTCTCCCATGAGTTTTCTCCAGGCTAAACAGGCCCAGCTCACTTAGTCTTTCCTTACACAATAGATGCTCCAGTCCCTTAATCATCTTTGTTGCTGTGCACTGGACCTTCTCTAGAAGCTCCACATCGCTCTTGTACTGGGGAGCCCAGAACTGCACCCAGTATTCCAGATGYGCCCTCACCAGAGCTGAGTAGAGGAGTGGCATCTRCCTTGCTGGCAACRCTCCTCCTGATGCAGCCAGGAGCCCATTGCCCTTCTTAGCCATGAGGACACATAGCTGACTCATGGTTAACTTCTCGTCAACCAGGACTCYCAAAYCCCTCTCCGCARAGCTGCTTTCCAGCAGGTCAGCCCCTAATCTGTAGTRRTGCCTGGGKTTATTCCTGCCYGAGTGCAGGACCCTGCACTTGTCCTTATTGAACCTCATGAGGTTCCTCTTTACCCAACTCTCCAACCTGTCCAGGTGTCTCTGAATGGCAGCACAGCCCTCTCTCTGTATGGATATGTCTTTTGCAGCTAGTGTGAGATCAGAGACCAAATCTAGGCCCTGCTTCTTTGTTCATGCTACCCACCTTGCTCTGCTTTAGGTATGTGAGATTATCACACCTGGCAGCCTGTAAAATAGTTCTGCTGGAACATGGTTTTCTATTTGAACAAAATGGTCCCATCATTTATCACAGTAAGTCTCCACTTTTCTCATGTGGCCATCTAGATTGTTGTGTGCAGGTCAGGTTGCCTTTCCTTCCTATTTCTTCTTCTTCCTTTTTTTTTTTTTTTTTTTTTTTTTTTTTTTTTTTTTTTTTTTTTTTTTTT